>JAQZBX010032165.1:12231-26086 GCA_029593785.1 Cabassous unicinctus | reverse complement strand
GCTTGATAAAATACTTCAAAAGATTGGAATAAAAAAAATTTCCTCAATATGATAAAGGGCATATATGAAAAACCCACAGCCAACACTGTACTCAGTGGGGAAAGGTTGACAGCTTTCCTTCTAATAAATGGAACAGGACAAGGATGCCCACTGTCACCAATGTTATTCAACATTGTGCTAGAAGTTCTAGCTAAAGCAATTAAACAAGAAAAAAAAAAAAGACACACTAATCAGAAAAGAGGAAGTAAAACTCTATTTGCTGATGACAGGATCCTATATTTAGAAAACTCTGAAATGTCTACACAAAGCTACTTGAGTTAATAAATGAGTTCAGCAAAGTGGCAGGATACAAGAGCAACATGCAAAAAATGAGTAATGTTTCTATACACTAGTATTGAACAATCTGAGGAGGAAATCAGGAAGAAAATTCCATTTACAATAGCAACAAAAAGACTCAGATACCTAGGGATCAGTTTAACCAAAGAATTACAGGACCTATATGCAGAAAACTAGAAAACAGTGTTAAAAGAAACCAATGAAGCCCTAAAAAAATGGAAAGACATTTTGTGTTCATGGATTGGAAGACTAAATATCATGAAGATGTCAATCCCACCCAAACTGATTTATAGATCCAATGCAATACCAATCAAAATTCCAATAGCCTACTTTACAAAAATAGAAAACGCAATTACCAAATTCATTTGGAAGGGAAAGTGCACCCGAATAGCCAAAAGCATTCTAAAAAAGTAGAGCGATATGGGAGGAATTTCACTGCCTGACTTTGAAACATATTACAAAGCTACAGTGGTCAAAACAGCATGGTTATTGGCATAAAGGTAGACACATCAATCAGTGGACCAGAACTGAGAATCCAGAAATAAACCCTCACCTCTATGGCCAAGTAGTTTTTGACAAACCTACCAAAGTCATGTTAAAGGGACAAAACAGTCTCTTCAACAATGGTGCTGGGAGAACTGGATGTCCATAATCAAAAGAATGAAAAAGGCCCCTATCTCACTCCCTATACAAGAATCAACTCAAAATGCATCAAAGACCTAAACATGAAAGCCAGGACCATAAAACTACTAGAAGAAAATATAAGGAAACATTTTAAAGATCTTGTGGTAGGTGGGAATTTCTTAAATCTTACACCCAAAGTACAAGCAACAAAAGAAAAATTAGGTAAATGGGACCGCCTCAAAATTAAACACTTTTGCACCTCACAGGACTTTGTCAAAAAAGGGTGAAAAGGCAGTTGACTCAAGGGGAGAAAGTATTTGGAAATCACATATCTGATAAGGATTTTTTTTGGTAATTTTTTTAATTTGAAAATTTGTGAGTTAACAAAACAATCATGCATACAGGATTCCCTTACAGTGTCCTACCACCAACACCTTACATTGTTGTGGCACATTTGTTACAAATGATGAAAGAACATCGTCATAATGTTACTGCTATCTATAGCCCATGGCTTTTATTTGGTGTATTTTTCCCAGAAACCGTCCTATTATTAACTCCATGTCTTATTATTGTATATTTGTTATAGCTCTTAAGAGAACATTCTTATATTTGTACTGTTAACCACAGTCCATCATTCATCACGGGGTTCATTGTGTTATATTATCCCCTGCCTTGTACAGTCCATCCAAAGTGCACCTTTAGTGGCCCTCAGTTTCATCAGGGTTGTGCTTTCATCAGCTTAGTCCATTTCAGAATGTTTTCATTCCTCCAAAAGGAAAAATCCCATAGCCCCTTGTCCCCCCACCATTATTGACTATTAGCATTGATATAGTACCTTCTTTGCCATCGTTGTAAAAATATTACAATAATAATTTATAGTCTATATGTTACATTAGTTGTATTTTCCCCATGTATCTCCATATTCTTAACACCTTGTAATAGAGGAACACTCTTGTATTTGTACTATTAACCACAGTCATCATCCACCACTGACACCACTGTTAGGTAGCCCCTAGATTGTCCTCTAGCTTTTTCAATTGACATTACCCTCCCTAAACTACCTCGTTCAGACACAGCCACATTATAAATCAGCAGTGTTGGCTTTACTCACTATAATGTGTTAGCACCAACTCTAACCGTATCCCCACATTTACAACCCCCCTCATTAAACATTCTACATACAAATCAGCATCAGCTCCCCCTGCTCAACCCACTTTCTATCTCCTAGTAACCTATACTCCAAAGCTTAACTCCTTGAGTTTACTCATTGTATTTGGTTCATATTAGCGAGACCATTTAATATTTGTCCTTTAGTGTCTGGCTTATTTCACTCAACACAATGTCCCCAAGGGTCATCTGTTATCATATGCTTCCCAAGTTCATTTCTTCTTACAACTGATAGTATTCCACCGTATGCATATACCACATTTTTTTATCCTTTCATCAATTGTTTCCATATTTTAGCAATTGTGAATAATGCTGATATGAACATCAGTATGCAGATGTCTGTTCATGTCCTTGCTTTCAGTTCTTCTGATTATATTCCTCCTTTATCTCTAAGTGCTTACTCTTTCTTCCATTCAGGTGCAGTTGGACATGCAAGTTCATGACCAACACCTGGGCTGTTTTTGGGGGCCCCAGGAGACCAGAAGAGCATCCTGTAGCATCCTTGAAAGAATGGAAGGAGGAGACTGCCCATATGCAGAGAAGATTTGTAAGTAGAGCCCTCCACACCACGGAGGCCGGTGCCCATCCTCCATTGGCAGCACAAGCCACCTCGAGAGCTATTCCGCAGCTGGAATTGGAAGCTCCACTTCCCAAAAACGGGGGAGGAAGAGACGGTTGGACACCAACTTCAGCTACTGATTAGTAAATATGGCTGGCTAAAGTATAATACTAAGAATAGCTGAAGTTTGAACCTGTCAAAGCCGGAAAGAGGACAGTAGCTGCCATTTTAATTCCAGCCCTGGCATAAGGGGAAGTGGGGAGGGCTGATCTATAAGGGTTTAATATCCATGTTATACAAAGAGATCATATAACTCAACAATAAAATGACCTGATTAAAAAATGGGCAAAAGACTTGAATACACATTTGTCCAAAGAAGAAATACAAATGGCAAAACAACACATGAAGAAATGTTCAACATCACTAGTGATTAGGGAAATGCAAACCAAAGCTACAGTGAGATATCATTTCACACCTATTAGAAGGGCCACTATTAAGAAGACAGAGAACTACAAGTGTTGGAGAGGATGTGGAGAGACAGGAACACTTCTTCACTGTTGGTGGGAATGCAGAATGGTACAGCCACTGTGGAGGACTGTTTGGCAGTTCCTAAAGAAGTTGAATATAGATTTGCCACGTGACCCTGCAATACCACTACTGGGTATATATACCCAGAAGAACTGAGAGCAGTGACATGAACAGACCTCTGCAAACTGATGTTCATAATGGCGTTATTCACGATTACCAAAAATTGGAAACAACCTAGGTGTCCATCAACAGATGAATGGAGAAACAAACTGTGGTCTATTCACATGATGGAATATTATGCAGCTGTAAGAAGAAATGACGATGTAAAGCATATGACAACATGGATGAACCTGGAGGACATAATGTTGAATGAAGCAAGCCAGAAACAAAAGGACAAATACTGTATGAATGCGTTACTATGAACCAAATATATTGTGTAGGTGGGCAGAAGTGGCTCAAATGGTTGGGCGTCCGTTTCCCATATGGAGGGACCTGGGTTCGATCCCCGGGACCTCCTGGTAAAATTAAGAAAAATATAGAAGGTATGCGGGCGCACCGTCAGGCTCCGCAAGTGGGCGAGCTCCCAGGCCCCACCAAACCATGCAGCAAGAAGATGACATAACAGGAGAGAGACGCAGGGGAGAGCCAAGACAAGACGCGCTGAAAAATCAGGAACTGAGGTGGCACAGGTAGCAGAACACCTCTCCCCCACATCAGAGGTTCCCAGGATCGAATCCTGGGGAAGACAGGAGAAGTATGAGAGGAGAGGACAGGAAACAGACACAGAGAGTTGCCCAGCGAATGGACACAAAACAGCAAAAACGGGGGTGGGGGGGGAATAGATAAAAATAAATAAATATATATATATATTGTGTAATCTCATGGAGTTACTAACTTGATTACTGGTCACAAGAAAAGAGAATGAGGTTAGAGAATGAAAGCTGAGGGTTTACTTGTGCAGAATTGGTAAAAAGAATATGTGTTAATCTTTGGAAATGAATAGAATCTAAAAAATGTAACATGGGAATGTATAGGATAGTAATACCACATGTGAAATAAGAATATGGGTAAAATTGCATAAATAAGAATATGGGTAAAATTGCATATTTTTCTCTGAAACTGAACTAATATATGTTAATACTACAAGATGTTACTATCAGAGGGAAAAACTCATTATGCTAAGGGAAAAAAACCAGACACAAAGTACTACATATTGTATGATTCCATTTATATAAAATTTAAATATAAATCAATTTATAAAAATGAAATTAGTGGTGATGTAAGGCCGGGGAAGGATAGAGGGATTGAGAGGTGACTGCTAAGGCGTGTGGGGTTTTCCTTTTGGGAGTAATGAAATTGTTCTGAAGTCTTTTGTGGTGATGAATGCACAACACTGTGATTATACTAAAAGCCTTTGATTATACTCTTTGGATAGATTGTATGGTTTATGAATATATCTCAATAAAACTGCTTAAAAATAATAAATAAATGTGCAAAAAGAGCCAGAAATAGCAGCTATGTATGGCTGGAGAAGCGAAGAGAGATTGAGAGGTGAGGAATTTTCTTGTTTGTTTTTCTCTGTTTTTTATTATTATTATTGAAATAATGAAAATGCTCTAATAATGCTTGAAGTGAAGAATGCACAACTATGTGATTATACCAAATACCACTGATTGTACACTTTGGATGAACTGTATGCTTTATTAACATGTATCAATAAAATTGATTTGTTTAATAAAATGCTTTAAAGTTTATAAGGTTACTAGAGATAATTTTATAAAAGGATAAAAAGATCAATTCACTAGGATGATACAACAATTCTAAATTCACATGTCCCTAATAAACAAGCATCAAAGTATATCCAGCAGAAATTTAGAGGCATATGGAAAAATAGACAAATCCTCATACACAGTAGACTATTTTAATAGCCTTTTTCAGTAACTGATAGAAAAGAACACAAAAAATTAGAAATAATATATAACCTGTGAAAAACACATTAACCAATCTATTTTATGGACATATAGACAACATATAACTGCAGAATTATTTTCAAGCACACATAAAACATTTACAAAAACTGATTATATATTTGCCATAAAACAAGTCTTGAAAATTCCAAAGGACTAACACCATACAGATTATGTTCTCTTATCACAGTGCCATTAAGCTAGAAACCAACAACAAATGGATAATTAGAAACCCACAAATGTTTAGAAGTGAAGAGCTATACTTCATGAACACCTGAACACATTTATATGCCTTATCTGTACGCCCAGGTGAGCTTCTTCCCATTTATTCCCCATCACTGACACCAGCACCAATAATCCTCCCCTGCCACAACTGTAACCCTTCTATGATCCAAGACCTCTTCAAAAATGAAGCCAATAAAACAACCAGATACAATTAATAAGAAAATGAAATAATAATGATAGTTTTAAAAATAAGAAATAAAATACAAATATAATTTAAAAAGATAAAAATTTAAAAAAACTTTGGGATAATAAAAAACTATGAAAAAATATTAAAAAAATTTTTTTTACATTTTGCCTTGCATAACTGTAAAATCTGTTGTACTGTATGTACAGTGACATTTTCTTCCATTTATTCCCCCAGTGTCTTACTTTTTTCATTTTGTCTTCAAAGAAGTTTTAGGTTACAGAAAAGTTACATACCAAATACAGGGGACTCCCATATACCCAACATACCCCACCTTTCCCCCTTCCCCTATTAATAACATTGTATATGTGGATATGTTTGTTACAACTGATGTACAAATACTGAAACATAGCTACTAACCGTGATCAATGGTTTACATTGTCACAGTGGGTGGGCTTCATACAATAACCAAAAGAATATCGAATTTCCATCCTGGGGAGCTCTGCCAATTTCTCTAACGGATCAGCAAGAATCCCCTGAGTATAGGGCCAATGACTAGTGAAGGAGGACGGTCCACTGATGGGCCCTTGATATTGATGACTGTGCTTATGAACCTTTACTCTTGAAATTGAAACAGCCTAGTATTATAGGGTGCCTAAGAGTTACCTCCTGAGAGCCTCCTTGTTGCTCAAATATGGCCTCTCTCTAAGCCAAACTCAGTATATAAATACATTACCTTCCCCCCAGCGTAGGACATGAATCCCAGGGATGAGCCTCCCTGGCATTGAGGGATTACTACCAAGCACCAACCAGCAATGCAACTGGAAAAAGATCTTGGCCAAAAGGGGAGAAAAGGTAAAGACAAATGAGTTTATATGGCAAGAGACTTCAAAGTGAGCTGGGAGGTCATTCCAGAGGTTACACTTATGCACATCTCAGCAGGATCTCATTGACTGCCAAAGTAGATACAACCCCAAATAGTGGGGCTCCTGAGGGCTCTGGAGACATCCAGACACTATAGTCAAGGCAGATAGCTCAGGAGTTAGGTGCCTTGCCAGTGGGCCCTACTTTGGAATTTATGCTCCCCAGTGTGACAGAGTTGGACTCAGTTGTAGTTTCCCTACACATGGCTCTTCTGTCCTTCTATTTGAACCTATAATTAGTACTAGAGCTGGTAGGTGTAGGTCCCAGAGACTTAAATCTTTGGGTTGTCCATGTGCCCGCTGGGCCCTAAATCTCAACGGACTTGCAACACCTACTCTCCAGTTCATTGGTCTCACCCAGGACAACTAACAAGGAGATGATGATGGTCAACCACCATACCAAGGAACCAAGAGAGTCTACAACTGCAAGCAAGAGAGTCCCATCCATTGGGCCTATGGGATCAAAGCCCCCTTTCAATTAGAGGTGGAGTAGACATCACCATCCCAGAATCCTCAGGGTTGGGGAAGAACTATGGACTAAAGTAGACTTACTGGCATTCTACTATAGGCTTATTGTGATTCTAACAATGGAAGACATTATATCATTGATGTGGAGGCAGTGGCCACTGTAGGTTCTGATGGCATGGAGAGGGAAAAACAGGTGCAATACGGGGATATTTTTGGGACTTGGGAATTGTCCTGAATGACATTACAATGACAGATATAGGCCATTATATAATTTGCCATAACCTCCAGAATTGGGTAGGAGAGTGTAAACTACAATGTAAATTATAATCCATGCTTAGTGGCAATGCTCCAAAATGTGTTCATCAATTGCAATGAATGTACCACACCAATGAGAGATGTTATTAATGTGGGAAAGTGTCGGAGATATGGGGAGCGGGGCATGTGGGACTCCCCCATATTTTTAATGTAACATTTATGTAATCTAAGTATCTTTAAAAAAAATAAAAATTTTGAAAAAAGAACTATACTTCAAAATTATCCATAGGTCACGGAAAAATAACACAATAGTCATGAAAATATTTTGAATTCAACCACAGTGAAAATTCTATATATGAAAACCTGAGGGATAGGTAAAGGAAGACTTAGGGAGAATATGTAACAGTACATGCATTTGTTAGAAAAGAAGAAACCCAGAAAACCAATGAGCTAAGCATCCATCTCCATTCTAAGAAAAAAACAACAAATAAAATCCCAAAAAGGTAGAAAGAAAAGAATAAAGATAGAAACTAATGAAATAGAGAAATACAGTAACAATGCAAAAGTTGATCCTTTAAAAAAGGCTAATAAAATTGATGAATATATGGTAAGATGGAACAAGGACAGATCTATTACCTAGAATGAAAAAAGGCACATCGTTACAGATGCTACAAACAATAAAGAGATGATAACGATATTATAAAACAATATTCTATCAATGGATTTGAAAGTATGTGACATGAACAAATTCCTAGAAATAGAAAAAATGTATTGAAAACTATAAATTTTAAGGAAATTGAATCAGTAGTTTGAAATCTTCCTTGAACAAAACTCCCAGGACCAGATAGCTTTAGTAACAAGATCTATCAAACAGTCTAGGAATAAGTACTTCCAATTATACATAGAAAAAGTGGGAACACTCCTTGTTAAGTACTGAATCATGTCCCCCCAAAAGGCATGTTCAGGTCCCACCCCTGGTCCTGTGGGTGTGAGCCCATTTGTAAATAGGACCTTTGAAGATGTTATTAGTTAAGAAGTGCACAAATTGAATGGGGGGCTTTAATTCAATAAGGCTCAAGTCCTTATAAGCAAAGCAGAAAGAGAAGGCAGGGGGAGGAGCCAAAAGAGGGAAGTCAAAGGAATGTGGAGAGAAGTAGAAGGTGCTGCGTTGTACAGTGCATGTGACCGAAAAGCCATAGAACCACAAGTATTTCCGCCAGCCGGAAGATACCAACCCCAGGCGGAAGCAAGCCTTCCAGTCTCTGAAACTGTGAGCCAATATATGCCTGTTAAGCCAAACCATTGTGTGGTATTTCTTCTAGCAGGCAGGAAATGAAAACACTCCTCAACAGTAGCATACCCTTAACATCAAAATCAAACACTAGATGGGACCTCATAAAAATTTAAAAAATGTGTGCATCAAAGGACTTTATCACAAAAATGAAAAGACAATGGGAGAAAAATATTTGGAAGCCACATATCCGGTAAAGGTTTAATATTCAGAATATATAAAGAAATCCTACAACTCAATAACAAGACGACAAAGAAACCAATTAAAAATGGGCAAAAGATTTGAAAAGTCTTTTCTCAAAAGAAGATATACAAATAGCCAGTAAAATGAGAAAATATGCTCAAGGTCATTAGCCATCAGGGAGGTGCAAATCAAAATCACAATAAGATACCATTTCACACCTATTAACTAGAATGGCTGTTATTATAAAAATGGGGGAAAAAGTGTTAGACTGAATGAGAATTTGGAGAAACAGGAATACTCGTATATTTTTGGTGGGAATGTAAATTGGTGCAGCAGCTGTGGAAGAGTTTGGCAGTTCCTCAAAAGGTTAAGTTTAGAATTAGCATGTGACCCAGTGTATTAGTCAGCCAAAGGGGTGCTGATGCAAAGTATCAGAAATCTGTTGGCTTTTATAAAGAGTATTTATTTGGAGTGGAAGCTTACAGTCACAAGGCCATAAAGAGTAAGTTACTTCCCTCACCAAAGTCTGTTGACATGTGTTGGAGCAAGATGGCTGCCTGTCTCTGCGAGGGTTCAGCCTTCCTCTCCCTAAGGCTTCATGGTCCCAGTTCCTTCCAATCTCAGCTGTAGGCTGGCATAAGGCTCATCTTATGGTATTGTTTATGAATTCCAAAAATAGATACTGGATTGTGTTTGTAAACTGGTTTGTTCCTCTGGGTGTATTAGATAGCATTAGTTTCAGAGGTTTTACTTTTACTTTATTAAATCAAGATTAGGATTTTTATTTGAACACATCATTAAGGAGACTCGGTTTGAGTCCCTGCCTCTCCCCACCCCACCCCCCCCTTTTTGGGATATATAAACGGATGCTCAATCAAAGACAAGGAAGAAAATACCTGGAGAAAGAGAACACAGAGTTTAGTTTTGATGCTGGAGCCCCGGGAAGAGAGACAAGCCGTTCACCTGAAAGTTTACAGCTGGCCTTGTGGAAAGAGCAGAGCAGCAAAGCCCAGAAAGAGATGAGCCCTGGGAGAGAGACAAGAATGGTCCCAGTCTGAGGCTGAGATTGGAAGAAGCTGGGACCACGGAGTCTTGGGAAGAGGATGAAGACTGAACCCTCGCAGACATTGCACACCATCTTGCGTCAACATGTGGCAACAGATTCTGGGTGAGAAACTACCTCTTATGGTAACTTGAGTTGGACTCTTTAGGGCCTTGTGACTGTAAGCTTCTACCCCAAATAAATACCCTTTATAAAAACCAACCGATTCCTGGTATTTTGCATCAGCAGCCCTTTGGCTAATACAGAATTTGGTACCAGGAGTGGGATAGTGCTTTATAATTACCAAAATGCTGGAACGGTTTTACAAATGGGTAAGGGGTATTTTTTGGAGGAATTGTGAGATGCTTGGTAGAAAAGACCTACAGTACTTTGAAGATACTATTAATAGGAATATGGACTCTAAAGAGACTTTTTATGAGGCCTTAGAATTAAATGACAAAACTATTATTGGAAATTGGAGGAAAGGTGATCCATGTTTAAAAGTTGCAGAAAACTTTAGCAAGATTAACTCCTGGTGTTATATGGAAGGCAGAATTTGAAAATGGCAAGCCTGGGCATAAAGCTGAAGAACTTTCCAAAGTAAACTTGGATAATGCAACTTGGCTTCTCCTTGCAGCTTATAGCAAAATGCTAGACGAGTGAGGTAAGCTGGGGACAGAATTGCTGGGCACAAAGAAACTAGAAACTGATTCCAGAAATCCCAAGCCTCTGGAAATCAAGTCCCCAGATGATAATGCCCCATTTGTGGACTTAACCAAACTTGGAACTTGTAAATCAGGACTGAAGATGCAGTTATGTAGGAAAGACTTGTGGGAAGTCTTACTGTCTAATGGCTTAGACCCCTGCTTCTTGCATGCTAAACCAACAAGTTTTTTAAGAGAGCTGTATGAACAAAATCGTTGTCAGTCTAGAATAAAAGGGACATGGAAGGGAGAGACTGAAGGGAAAACAGCTTTAAGAGGAAACCATGGAAGCTGAGATCTGGAATTAAGACATCTGCTCAGGCCAAGAGAGGAACCCCACCCATATGTACAGAAAAGGTGAGTTTGCCCTGGCAGTTGAAGAGGGTGGAAGTTCCTGCCCACTGTTCAGGGATAGTTTTGCCACCTCAGGGTAGACAGAGGGTGGAGCACATTCCCCAAGGATTAGAGAGGTTAAGGTTGCCACCCCATAAGCCTAAGAGAGGTTGGCTTGTTCCCCATGGATTAGGGAAGGCCAGGTCACCAATTTGTTGCTCTGAGAGGGTTGGGCCTGTATGCCAAATGTTAGGGAGGATGTTGTCTTCACTTCACTGTACTAGGAGGGCTAAGACTTTACCCCAGAGGTCAGGGAAGGTGTGGCCATCACCCCAAGGTACTTGGAGGGTAAGATTTGGAGCTTGGTCACCACCCAGATGCTTGATGAGGGCAGAACCAAAAAAATAGCTGTTGGGCAAGCCTGTGGAAACGGTAGGTCCTCATGAGGCCCCAAGGAGAAGAAACCATCATCTTAAGAATGACTCTCAGACTTTGAAATGTAACAAAGCATGCCCTGCAGGTTTTCAGAACTGTTTTAGACCCATGACTCATGTTTCCCTCCCAATTCCTCCTTATGGTAATGTAAATGTTTATCCCTTGTCTGTCCATTTGTGTACTGGAAGCAGATAAATGGCTTTGTAAGTTTCAGAAGTCTACAGCCAAACTGGACTTTGCCCTGAGACAAACGGTATTTCTTTAAACTGATTGTGATATGATTTTGTACTTAGCACTGCTACTGAAATAAGGTTTTTTGAGTATTGTAATGTCTTTTTGGAATTCAGAGGGTAGAGTGAAGCAGTTTGGTATTATTTATGAATTCCAAAAATAGATATTGGATTATGTTTGTAAATTGGTCTGTTCCTCTGGGTACATTATATTGTACTGGATTCAGAGGTTTCACTCTTACTTGATTAAATTATGATTAAGGCTTTGATTGGGCTACGTCAGTAGGATGTTGAGTCCCTGCCCCCTTGTTGGGTGGGGACTCATAGAGAAAACAAGGCAGAGGAGTTAGGTGGAGTTTTGATCCTGGAGCCCAGGAAGAAAGCACAGAGAAGCAGATACATGAGGAAAGAGAGAAGTCTCCATTAGACATGGCAGAGGCCCCAGGAAGAGAGCTGAGCTGTTTGCCTGACAGTTTACAGCTGGTCTTGTGGAAAGAGAAGAGCAGCTGAGCCTGGAGAGAAACGAGCCCTGGGAGAGAGTCAAGACTTGTCCCAGCCTGCGGCTGAGACTGGAAGAAGCTGGGACCATGGAGACTTGGGAAGAGGAGGAAGACTGAACCCTCACAGACATCACCCGCCATCTTGCGTCAACACGTGGCAACAGACTCTGGGTGAGAAAGTACCTCTTAAGGTACTTTGAATTGGACTCTTTAGGGCCTTGTGACTGTTCTACCCCAAATAAACACCCTTTATAAAAACCAACCGATTTCTGTTATTTTGCATGAGTACCCTTTTGGTTGACTAATACACTTTGTAATAAGTTTTAAAACCAGAAAATGTGAGTCCACGAACTTTGTTCATTTTCAAGATGGTTTTGGCTATTTGGAACCCCTTACCTTTAAATGTGATTTTTATTAAAAACTTTTTTTAAAAAAATATGTTCAAACATACAGGGCCGTTTCAAAAATACAAACCCCATATAGAGAACTCCAACATACCCCTAACCCCACCCCTCCCACAACACCCAGACTCACCAATTTTAACTTTTGCCACAATACTCCCTCCCTTCTTCCCATGCTGAACATTTTGGTATTTCAGCATGTTATCACTGGAATTTAGACTCTGAGGTGTCTGTTCCTTAAGCTTGTATCCAGCCAGGGTTATGAGAACTTTACTTGAATGCCAGGAGCTAATGAAAAAAAGAAGGAAAATAACACTTTTCCCAGTTGTTGCAGACTGACATGTGCAAGTGTTCTCCTTCAGGGCTCAGCTATACAATGGATTTTATGAGAATAGCTCCAGCCAATGTGGGGGGCCTCCCTGATCCTTTCTGCACGTAAATCTTGTCTGGGGCAAACATGCACGGTCCTAGAGAGTCCCGTTTACATGACAAATGTCCCGTTCCCCAGAAAACGGCTTCCGCATGGCCCAGGGCACTGCACTGTGTCCTGTAGCCAGCCATCCTTTGCCCCAGTCAGAGTGACTTGACTGCTTTCCCACAGTGTTCTACAGCAGAGCTCAGTGAGCTGCCCCCTACAGGCAAGTTCTGGGACAACAAGTCTCTCAGGCCACCACCAGACAGAATGGTCCAGACATACAGCTTCCAGGATATGCACGAGGGAGACCCTACTCCCTCAGAATCGGCGTGATGGGCAGGCAACAGGAGATGTGGGGAGGAAAAACAGAAAGACACAACAAAGCAGGGAGCGGAGGTGGCTCAAGCAATTGGGCTCCTCCCTTCCACATCAGAGGTCCTGGGTTCGGCTCCCGCTGCCTCCTAAAGAAACAAGGAAGACGAACAGACACAGCAAGTGCAAAACAACAAGGGGGCGGGGAGAAATTAAAAAATAATAATAACAATAAAATAAATACATAAATTGGCAAATAATAGGGTTCTCCAGGGAAACAGAACCAACAGGAGATATATGTAGATAAATATATATTATGTAATTATTATGAGACTTATTGTAGGAATGGACTGTAGGAAGAGGATACTATGAACAACCCTATGCCAACAAACTAGACAACATAGACAAAATACACAAATTCCTAGAAACACATGAACAACCTACACTGACCCTAGAAGAAACAGAAGACCTCAACAAACCAATCACAAGTCAAGAGATAAAAAATGTCATCAAAAACCTCCCTAAAGGGAAGCGGGTGTGGCTCAATCGATAGAGCTCCCATTTACCATATGGGAGGCCCTGGGTTCGCTTCCCGGGGCCCCCTTGTGAGGGCAGGCCGGCCCGCGTGGTGTGGTGGGCTGATGCAGCAAGACCTCGCAGCAAGGGGGAGATAAGCAGACACAGAAAAAACACACAGCAAATGGACACAACAAACACAAGCAGCAAGGGGGGGATAAATAAATAAAATAAATAAATCTTAAAAAAAAAAAAAA
>JAQZBX010032165.1:0-12131 GCA_029593785.1 Cabassous unicinctus | reverse complement strand
ATAAAGATACTATGAAAAAAGAATTTTATTACAGAAATTAGGCCAATTTCTCTAATAAATATAGATGCAAAATTCTTAACAAAATACATGCAAACCAAATCCAAAACACATTAAAAGGATTATACATCACGATCAAGTGTGTTTTATTCCAGTTATACAATGGTGGTTCAACACAAGAAAATCAATTAGTTCAATAAACCACATTAATAAATTGAAGAAGAAAAATCACATGATCCTCTTGATTGATGGAGAAAAGGCATTTGACAAAATACAGCATCCTTTCTTGATAAAAACTCTAAAAGATAGGAATAGAAGGAAGCTTTCTTAATATGGCAAAGTGCATATATGAAAAACCTACAGCTAGCATTGTATTCAATGGTGAAAGACTGAAAGCTTTACCACTGAGATCAGGAACAAGACAGGGATGCCCACTGTCACCACTGTTATTCAATATTGTGCTAGAAGTTCTAGCTAGAAAATTAGACTAGATAAAGGAATAAAAGACACTCAAATAGGAAAGGAAGAAGTAAAAGTGTTGCTATTTGCTGATATGATCCTATATCTAGAAAATACTGAAAAATCCACAACAAAGCTACTAGAACTAATAGATGAGTTCAGCAAAGTGGTGGGATACAAGATTAATATGCAAAAATCAGTAATGTTTCTATATATTACTCATGAGCAATCTAAGAAGGAAGTCAGAAAAAAATTCTATTTATAATAGCAACTAAAACAATCAAATATTTAGGAATAAACTTAACTGGACCTGCATTCAGAAAACTAAAACATTACTAAAAGAAACCAAAGAAGATCTAAATAAATGTCTTCTTTTCTTGTTTCCAGAAATTCTGCAGCTACATGAAATAAATTTCTTTCAGGGCATATACTACTGTCATGTCCTTCATGCAGCACTTAAGCTGGGAATTTGAAGACTTGAACTCATCTCTTTCTTTTACAATTGTATACAGATACTTAGGAACAACCAGCCAACATCATTGTACCTTTTTTTCCTCCATCAGATGGGTAATGTGCTGTATTAGTCAGCCAAAGGGGTGCTGATGCAAAATACCAGAAATCTGTTGGCTTCTATAAAAGGTATTTATATTTGGGGAAGAAACTTAAGAGTTACCAGGCCATAAAGCATAAGTTACTTCCCTCACCAAAGTCTGTTACCACGTGTTAGAGCAAGACGGCTGCCGGCGTCTGCCAGGGTTCAGGCTTCCTGGGCTCCTCTCTTCCCAGGGCTCGTTTCTCTCCGTGCTCAGCTGCTCTGCTCTCTCTACAAGGCCAGCTGCAGACCATCAGGCAAATGGCTCATCTCTCTTCCTGGGGCCTCTGCTGTAGACTAATCGAGGCTTCCCTCTGCTCCTCTGTGTGCTTACTTCCCAGGCTCCAGCATTAAAACCCCAACCTCCCTTCTATGTGAAGTGGTTTCTTAATATCCTACTGACGTGGCCCAATCAAAGCCCCAATCATTATTTAATCAAGTAAAAGTGAAACCTCTGAAACCAATATAATCTAATATGCCCGAGGGACAGACCAGTTTACAAACAGAATCCAGTATCTATTTTTGGAATTCTTAAACAATATCAAGCTGCCACATGTGCCAACGCTGTAACAAGGTTTGAGGGAGGCACGTCTCACACAAATGCGTCGACACCCATCCATCATGCTTATGACCCACAAGAGGATCATCGTTATACCTTTTAGCTCCACAAAGCTGGTAAGGTGTTAAAAACACTCTCACCTAGAGCCTTGCCTCTTACAGGCATTTGAGCAGCAGTGTCCGGAGGTGCTATTTTGTTTATCTTTGTTCCTGCCATGGACTATCCATGCCATCTTTCTTTTTAAAAACAGTTTTATTGAGATATAGTCATACAATCCACCCAAAGCGTACAATCAATGGCTTTTTTTAAAAAAAAGAAAGCAGTTTTACTTATTTATTCATTTATAATTCATTCACTCATTCACAAAACAATCTATCCAAAGTGAACAATCAATGGCTTTTAGTATAATCAGTGTTGTGTATTCATCACCACAAAAAAATTTAAAACAATTTCATTCCTCCAAAAAGAAAAATCCACACCCCTTAGCAGTCATCCCTCAATCCCTCTATCCTTCTTCTGCCCTGCATAACCACTAATTTAATTCCATCTTTAGAAACTGATTTATATTTACATTTTATATAAATGTATATTCATACAGTACGTTGTACTTTGTGTCTGGTTTCTTTCACTTAGCATAATGTGTTTTTTTACCTGATATTAACATATTGTAACATTGACATACATAATTTGTTCAGTTTCAAAGAAAAAGTCTTATATATGCAACATTACCCGTATTCATATTTCACCGAGGTTTTGCTGTGCTATACAGTTCTATGTTACATTTTTTTAGCTTACCTTCTAGTGATATACATGACCTTAGACGTTCCCTTTCAGCCACTGTCACACCCATATAGTAGCTCTACTAGTTACAAACACTGTTGTGCTTTCACCTTTTCTATTCATTCCCAAAGTATCCAAGGTGGTATTTGAATTGGTATGCCAATTCATACCAGACTATAAGTGCCATCTCGATCACTGGAAAGAGTCATTACTGCCTCTGAATCTTATCAGAACAGAGAAACAATTCCGAAAATCCAGAACCAACCGAGAAATCTCATCTTTAAGGTTCAATTCTCAAGAATCACTCCCAGTATCAAAGCTGTCAGGGTTCTGGTGATGGACTATAACACTGTAAATATGGCTTTATTCTAGGAATTGGCTCACGTGGCTGGGGGTGGGCAGGCTGAAATCCCATAGGGCAGGCCTTCAGCTGGGAGCTCCAATGAAGGCTTCTGATCAATTCCCCAGAGTAGAGGTCTGGCTGAAGTAGACATGGAAACGCTTCCTCCTGACTGCTGACATCATCTGTTCTCCTTTTAAGGCTTCAAGTGATCAGACAAGACTCCTCTGTTGTTAAAAGCCATCTCCTCTGTTGACTGTGGATATAATCAGCCTTAAATGCAATCAACTACTGATTATTTAAATCTACAAAACATCCTCAGAGTAACAATCAGGCCAGTGCTTGCTCGCCCAATCAAATGAACACCTCACAACAGGTTTTTTGTTAGCACCGAAAACACACCATCGCATCTTCTACATTCCATAATTTCTGTTGTGTCTTATTACTTTTAAGATTCTTCACCTTTGGTTTTTAGATGTGGTTTTATCTGCATTTGCGCTGGTTTGCTGAGCGTCTTAAACAGTTTTCACACTGCATCTGTAAGGCGGCCATTCACCACTTCTTCAATTATCGTTATTCTGTCCTATTTTCTCAGTCCTCTCTTTCTTGGACGCCAACTATTCTGTGCTACAACTGTTGACCATATCCTACATCTCTCTCATGCTCTATTCTGGTTTATTTTCTTCCATATTTTTTCTTCTTACTCTGTTTTAGTCTGCATATTTTCTTTTGATCTGTCTTTGAGTTCAGCAATCCTGTTTTCTCCCATGTCCAGTCTGCTATCACATTCCCCCCAAAATTATTAGTTACAGATATCCTATTTTACCATTCTATAATATTAATTTGATTTCTTTTCATAGATTCTAATTCTTAGTTGAAATAGTACCTTTTTTTCACCTGTGCTGTCCATTCCCCCTACCCCCAAGCCCTATTTTCTTTACCACATAAATCTTAATTATTGCAAGTCCTGGCTTGCTAACCACAATACCTGGATTATCTCTGGGACCTCTCCCATTGACTGATTTATCTTTTGATGGCAGGTCATATCTCCCCGTTTCTTTGCATATTGAGAAATTTAATGCATGCTGAACACTGTGAATAACAGAGGTTCTGGATAGTATTATGTGCTCAAGAGTTTTAAAGGGCAGACTCTTAAAACTGATGGTGGATCATTCTGATCCTCTGGATGACTGGTGTTAAGTTTTATTGAGACAGATTTATGTAAGGTTTGCCCTAATTCCGAGACAATGACTTTACCTGCAGGGCACAGCCTTTCCTGGGCTCTCAATGGAATGCCCCGAGTATTCAGCAAGGCCTCTCCACTCTGCCTGGACCCATGTTCCAACATTACCCATGACTGTGAGAGCTCCCGAATTTCTGATCAATAACCCTAAGAGATATTTTTGTGAAAAAAAGTTTAACCTGAATCTAATATAGCCTTTATAGCAGGAATAGGTTAAACAACCATATGGAGACAAAATCAGTAAAATCCAGATTATATAACATTCTGCAGGGTAACTGATCTGTTTTCTTGCAACAAGTGAATGGCGTGAAAGAAAAAAAAAAACTACTTAAGATTAGAAGAATCTAAAGAATAATAAAGAAAAAGCTACATCCTATCACATTACATATGATTCCACTTTATGACATTCTAGAAAAAGTAAGAGAGACAGTAAAATACCAGTGCTTGCCAAAAATTTTTTCCCCCTCTTTATTAGAGAAGTTGTGGATTTATAGAACAATCATGCATGAAATCCAGGATTCCCATATACCATCTATTATTATCAACTTGCACTGGTGTGGAACATGTGATAACTGATGAATGCACATTTTTATATTTGTACTGTTGGCTAGAGTCCATGGTTTAACTTCGGGTGCACTGTTTGTGTAATGTAGTTCCAAACTTAGCTTGTGTAGTTAGTTCTGTTGTGGTTGGAGAATATGCACTGTATGATTTCAATATTTTTTAATTTATTGAAAATTGTTTTGTGACCTACTATATGGCCTTTCCTGGAGAATGAGCCATGTGCACTCAAAAAGAATGTGTATTCTGTTTTTGTTGGGTGAACTGTTCCATGCATGTCTGTTAGGTCTTGTTGGTTTAGGGTATCATTCGAGTCTTGTATTTCCTTCTTGATCTTCTGACTGGATATTCTATCCATTACTAATAGTGGTGTATTATAGTCCCCAAGTATTAATGCGGAATCATCAGTTTCTCCCTGCAAGTTTGTCAGTCTTTGCTTCATATAGCTGGTGCTCCGCTATTCGGTGCATATCTGTTTAAAATCGTTACACAGTTTTGTTGAGTTGTCTCCTTTATCAGTATATAATGACCATCTTTGTCCCCGTAACTGTTTTGACTTAAAGTCTATTTTATCTGATATTAGTATAGATACCCCAGCTCTCTTTTGGTCCAACTTCCATGGTATATTTTTTTCTACCCTTTCACTATCAACCTATTTGCATCTCTGAATTTAAGGTGAGTCTCTTGCAGACAGCATATAGTTGGGTCATGCTTTTTTATCCATTCTGCCAATCTCTGCCTTTTGAGTGGAGGATTTAATCCATTTACATGTAAAGTCACTACTGATAATACAGGATTTTCCTCTGCCATTTTCCTATTTAGCTTTTGTATGTCATACCTTTTTTGTCCCTCAATTCTTCTGTTAATTACTACTTTCATATTCTTTATTTGTTCTATGCCATATTGCACCCCTTCTCTTTTGTATCTCGATGTATTTTTCATCAATTTTCCTTCAAGTTACTACCATGGTGTTAAATTTAACATCCCAAACATTTAACAATCAGATTTGGACCAATTTAGTGACTCCACTAGCATACATATATATTTCCTTATAACCCTTTGACTTCCACCTTTTTTATTTGTACTTGTTACCACTTATATCTTTGTACACTATATGTCTAAAACCATACATTTATCATTACTTTTTATGCATTTGCATTTTAGCACTGGTAGGACGTAAGCAGTGGAGTTACATAGCTCACAATACTCTACAACAATACTGGCATTTACAGTTACCCAAATGGGTACCTTTACCGCAGGTCTTTGTTTCTTTAGGCCTCTTTGATCCACTCCTAGTTTCCTTTCCCTTCAGTCTGAGGAACTCCCTTTAGCACTGCCTGCAGGGCAGGTCTAGTGGGGATGAACTCCCTCAGCTTTTGTCTCCCCAAACATAAAATTCCTGCCTGGCAGTTATTTTCTTTCAGCACTTTAAAGCATTTCAACCTGCTGCATTCCTGCCTCTGTGGGTTTTGATGAGAAATCAGCACTCAATCTAACAGAGACTCCCTGATACACAACACACTGCTTTTCTCTTGCAGCTTCACAACTCTCTTCTGTCCTCTGCATTCGATAGCAGGATCAATTTATGACAGAGTGTGTTCTTCTTTGCATTCGTCCTGTTTGGTGTTCTCTGGACTTCTCAGATGTATATATTCTGGAAGGAAGGGCATGCTAGAGAGGACTTTCTCAAGTCAGTCTTTCCCGATTGAAACACGAAGTGGGCACAGACCAGCTCTACATTCCTGGGGAGGGGGTCGGAAGAGCTCCACCACGGCTCCCCTCCCCGAGGCTGAGCCTTCTTGTCCTTCCAGCAGACGCAGCCCTTCAACCTACTGTCCTCCCCGGCCCCCCAGCCGAGGAAGCTTGGGCCTCTAAGTCTCCTCTGCCCTGGCCTTTGTTTGGGGTGGGCTGGAACAATGGTCGCCCTCAGAGAAGAGCTGTTAACCGAAGCTGCCATCAGTGATTTCCGCATCCTTTACTGTCACCAGCCAGCTTGCCGGAGGCTGGTCCTCTCGGCGGCCTGCTGGGGAGTGGCGATGGGTGCCAGTAGCCGCCATACGGGGGGGTCAAAATTTAATGTTCTTTACCATAATGTATCAGCCCCCCAAAAAAAAGAGAAAAAGAAAAAACAGGGAAGCGGGTGTGGCTCAGTGGATGGGGCCCCCGTTTACCGTATGGGAGGCCTGGGTTCGCGTCCCGAGGCCTCCTTGTGAGGGCACGCCGGCCTGGGCGGTGCGGTGGGCTGATGTAGCAACCTCACGGCAGGAAGCGGGTGTGGCGCAATGGATAGAGCCCCCGTTTACCATATGAGAGGCCCTGGGTTCGCTTCCCGGCGCCTCCTTGTGAGGGCAGGCCGGCTCGCGCGGCGCCATGGGCTGATGCAGCAGGACCTCACAGCAAGGGGGAGATAAGCAGACACAGAGAAGACACGCAGCGAATGGACACAGCAGCACAAGCAGCAAGCGGGGGATAAATAAATAAAAAATAAATAAATCTTTAAAAAAACAAAAAGAAATCCAAACAAACAAACAAAAGAAACAAAAACAAAACAAAAAGAAACACAATGTGCCAGCCTCTTCCTCCTGCTCTTCCCTGGATGCTGTACAGTGGTCTTCTGGCTGCTGCATGTCAGACAGTTCCTGCCTGTTTAATCGCTGTGCTGGTGGAACGACTGCGTCCCGGAGCTCCCCACTCTGCCATCTTTCCACAGTCCTCCACGCAAGGCTTGGTTTCTTAAGAGTCTTTAATATACTTATTCATCTGATTCAACCCCATTCATGCGATCAACCTCTCCTCACTGCTGCTGCTCCCCTCAGAAACGAACTCTTCAACCCACTTGGAACACACCATGCTGCCTTCTCCCCGTGGCTGCCTCCTCTCCTCGCCTGGGATCTCTTCCTGCCCTGTCCCGTCTGAGCTCTCACTTACTACACCAGTCACCTGACCCCAGCATGGAGGCCGTACTCACCCCGTTGGGGTGAACCGCTCTGTGCAGAAGCCTTCTCAGCTGCACTGAGCTGTTTCCATGGGCACACGCCATCCGCACACTGTTCGGGCTCCGATTCCCATGCCCAGCCACCTGTCCATGTGCACATGCTCCTCACCTTGCGCAGGCCCTGGCTTCCCACACCAGGCCACCCCATGCGTGGACACCCTTCTCATCCCACTTGGGTTCCAGCTCCCCACACTGGATCACCTTTCCCTGCATGATATACCCCTCATCCTGCTCAGCTCTGACACCCCAAGCTGGGCCATGACCATGCATGGGCGTTCTTCTCACCACTGTGGGCGTGAGTCTCCATGCCAGGTGCCCCCTACACACACTTGACAGCAATGATGGGGCCCTCTCCTCACTATACTGGGGCTCTGACACTCCCTGTGTCCCCTAGCACCCCCAATGTGGAAGCTCTGTTCAGTCTGCTTGGGCGCCAACTCCCTACATACATGAATATATAAAGCGCCCTTGTCATAGTTTTGGAGGGGAAAGACTTTTATGAACAAATGCAATTTACTAAGCTCACCAATTCTCCGACGGGTGGAGTTAATGTTTTAAAAGAAGGAATGGCATTTAAAAATAAATGGCAATGAATCATAAAGCAACAGGAGAATTGTGAACATTTTTAGAAGCCATATTCTGAACAGTGCCTATCCCAAAACAACTGAAAAATGCTGAAAAAACAGGTTTTGGTGTAGGTGATGTTTATCAACTCTCTTACATGCCCTGCAATCTCTCTCTCTCACTTCCCATCCTTCTGGCCAGAGCAACCCTGTAAGTCATGTGTTATGGAAGGCAGAGCTGCCCCATCAGCCTGGGACAGCTCATGCCTAGACTGAGATGAGGGAAAACTCTGTCCATCTCTCTGTCTACCTATCATCTGACTATCTATCCATCCATCCATCCATCCATCCATCCATCCATCATCTGTCTATATCTATCTATCTATCATCTATCAATCCATTCACCCATCCACCTATCCATCCATCATATGTCTCTATCTATCCATCCATCCATCCATCCATCCATCTATCATCTGCCTACCTATCTGTCTATCATCTATCACCTGTCACAGTTAAGCCACTGTATTTTTTGGTGGAGGATGGAGATGGGGGTTGTCATACTAAAGTTGT
Organism: Cabassous unicinctus; assembly: GCA_029593785.1. NCBI lineage: Eukaryota > Metazoa > Chordata > Mammalia > Cingulata > Chlamyphoridae > Cabassous > Cabassous unicinctus. The sequence goes on along the minus strand of JAQZBX010032165.1, from coordinate 3,472 downwards.
AATAACTAATGCCTTTGCATACCTTCTGCTATCCTATATCCTCAATTTATACTCATATCCATATACAATTTCATTTCCCCCTTTTAATCTCTACATTTGAATTAGCTGTAACATCACTGAACTTACACTTCCTTTACTTAACTGAATTTCAGTCTCACATAGCTGGCTTCCTTTGAAGGTAGGACTCTCTTGATGTAGAACACAGACAGTGTAGTGTGGGAGAGAGGAGTGGATTCAAAGACAGATAATCCCACTTCCCACCCTGGGGGGGTCTTGGATAAACCCCCACGTCCACTGATAGAAAGACTTGCAGGCAAAAGTAACCTCCTAGGACTGTACATCTAGGCATTCTCCATAATCTAAAGGATAAAGCCTAAATATCTGGCCTTGTTCAGCTCGTTGGCCTAACATACAGTAGCTCTCTTACCTAAAATTCTAACTCAGCCAAAGCAATGAAGGCAATCCAGCACTGTGGCTAAGAGTGCAGACCCTGGAATCAGAACTCTAAGTTTGAACCTTGGCCCTACCACCTACTATACTGGGCAAGTTAACTATGCTAGGTCTCCATTTCCTCACCTATCAAATGGGGCTAATAGCACCCTTAAAAGTAGCTATGAGAATTAAAGAAAATAATACCCGTCAAGTGTTTAGTATACTACCAGAGGATTCAAAAAACGTTAGTTATGGGTAAGTGGATGTGGCTGAAGTGATTGAGCTCCTGCCTACCACATGGGAGGTCCATTGTTCGGTTCCTGATGCCTCCTAAAGACAGTGAGCTGGCGTGATGGGCAGGTGTGTCAAGCTGACACAACAAGATGACGCAACAAGAGACACAAGAAGAAAAACATAATGAGAGACACAACAAAGCAGGGAATGGAGGTGGCTCAAGCAATTAGGTGCCTCCCTCCCACATTGGAGGTCCCAGTGCCTCCTAAAGAAATAAGGAAGACAACAGACACAGCAAGGGCGAACAACGAGGGGGTGGGGAAATAAATAAAATGTCAACTATAGCTCTGTGCCTTTCCACATCCTATTCCCTCTCCTCCTGTCCCCTGGGGGCTCCTGCAGTCATGACGACTCCCGCCCTGTGATGCCTTCCCACCTCCTCCACCTGCACAGAGCAAGCAACCTCGCGCCCTTTGTGTTCCGAGAACACACTTTATTAATTCTCCTTATCACAGTATACTCCAAGTGCCTGTTTAACATCTGCCCCTCCTCACGGTGGGCATGGTCCATGCCTTGTTCACTACTTAATCCCAGTTCTCAGTAGGTACTGAGTACGCTCTGTAGGTATGCACACATGCCTACAAGAATAACTGAGTCAACTGTTCTAGCATCAACCCAGATCTCTTGGATTAGGACTGAGGCCTAACCATGAATTATGCCCTTCCTTCTATGAAATTAAATTAAATTGCAACATAATTGGTATTGCTGATGTTCCAAAAGGCAGTTATCTGAACATACCCACCTATAGACAAAAGCTCTCTAATGAGAGCCTTAGCTAATGTTTTTTCATGTTTTTTTTCTGGGCGTTGTTGGCAGATACAATTCAGACCTTGAAAATCACAGTCACTAAATGAAAATATACTGCTTTTGTAATAAGGAAAAAGTTATTAAAGAATTAAGGAGAGAAAATAGTGATATAGATATATGGAAATTTTTACTTTATAAATTCTTTACTCACTTGAGTCTCCTAATTACCGTGTGGTAGTGAAAGCAGTTGTACTCCTATTATATGGAAGGTGATATATGACCAATAAACACTAGAGCAAAGACTTAATCTATGTTTCTGCCAAGTTCAGTGGCCTTGTTAGTGGCTACTGAATTCAGACTTCAATTTTTAAAAATTAATATTGTTTAATTAAAAATATTGTTTTCTAGAGGGAAAGAAAATATATCTATAGCTCCACCTTTGACCAGGACCAATACAGTCATTCCCCTTAGAGAACTTAATAAGAGTTCCTGGTGAGAGTGACAACACATTGTATTACAGAGTAGAAGATATTCTTTTAAGGATAGATTTAAAACATGAAGCATTAAAATAACTAAAATACCTCAATGCAGACGTGATGCATTCCTCCAACCTTGTTCTTCTGCAGAAAGCCTGCAATTGGACTGTTATCTCCCAAGGGATGAAGCAGCTCCAACTTGGTATTTCCCAGGTTGACGAAAACAACAGACACGCCATGCTCAGGAACGGGCACCACTTGGCTCACCGGGGCCCCCAGCACATCCCTGTAAAATGCCATGGCCTTTCCCAAATCAGGCACTGCTATGGCCACGTGATTGAGCCGGCCCAGGGTCCACGCAGGACCTGTCACCTCACGCGACGGCAGCGACACAGAAAAAGGCTGTGCTGTCAGTACTGGAGTCTGGAGTCTGGAAAAAAGCCCTGAAAAAGTAAACAGCACTGACATCATTCTTCTGAAAACTGCTGTGTTTATAACAACAACAACAAAATCCCTAAACAAATAATATATGTAAAAACTAGATTTTATCACTGTTCTATAGAAAAGAGCACTCTTTCCTCAATTACTTATACAACTATTCTTTTTCATTCTCAACATTCAGTCAGGGGAGATGGACTTCAGGAAGATGGCGTCAGAGCAGAAGGCGGGGCTCAACCCCCTCACAATGGAGGAAGGGCAAAAAGGAGCCCGAGGGAGCTGCTCTGGGGTCTGCAGACCAGGAGAGTGCTGCTTATGCTCCAGGAGGGCGAGGGACAGAGAGACGAAGAGGCTGAAACGAAAACCGTGAGTTACAGCCCCTGCAGCCGAGTGCGGCGCCCAGCCCCCACCCTCAAGGCGAGCAGCCCGGGTAAAACCCGTGGCTCGCTGCAGCCAACCGAGAGGGGAGCAGCAGGGAGGGTGCGGCAGAGGGCGGAGAGTGGTTTCTCTTCAGTGAGTTTGGACAGCAGAGCCCACGCTGAATCTCGGGCCTGGCCAGACCAGAATCACGGGCAAGTGGAGGTTCAGAGAGTCACCTCCAAGGAAAGGCTCACCAAGGAGCGCTGTCTGCTGGACGGCCGGGGAACTGCAAGGAGAAAAAGCACTTTTAGGAGTCTCCTGTCCCAGACCCCTTAGATTGGATATGCACCCTATTAATGAGTCCTTGGCCCTAGTTTCACAACTTAATCTGGGCAATTTTAAAGACCTAGAATAAATTAAACCCAAAATCAAAGAAGAGCTGTGAAACAAAACCACTAGGCAGGAGAGAGAAATTGGCCATCAGAGTAAATTCACCAACATATTCAGATGCCTACACATCAGCAAAAAATTACCAGCCATACTAAGAAACAGGAAGAAATGGCCCAGCCAAAGGAACAAACCAGAAATCCTGACAAGACACAAGATTTAAGACAACTAATCGATGACAATCACACACATCTCCTAAATCAATTCAAGGAGCTGAAGGAAAATATGACTAAAGAGATAAAGGATATTAAGAAGACACTGGGTGGGCATAAAGAACA
>JAQZBX010032164.1:0-25985 GCA_029593785.1 Cabassous unicinctus | reverse complement strand
ATGCCATATCTTACAAATAACCCTGGTTAATTTAAGCCTATATAGAAAATGAATTTCTTTAAATCTTTGTAAGAATTTTAAAAAGTAAACTACAAGCAGGAAACTACTGCCTAGAAGATAGTTCAGGATCTTGATGACTCTTTAGCTAAAAACATAAAGTTTAACCACAAGTCTAGCATATCTAATCTTAAACATCAGAACAAGAACTACTATGCCATAAGTTACTGTTCCTAAAAAGTTAACATCCTGTCACCATGGAACTGAAAGTGCTTATCTCAAGTCTATATGACGTCTGCAGCCTTGCATAACTTCAAAGAGAATGCTTACGCTTGCCAAAAAATAGAATATAAAAACTGTGCTTAACTTACAATAAAGTCAGTCGTTAATTCTCACTCAATTTGGTATGCGACTCATCATTTCTCGCCAACGCCCTTAACCACCTTCAGCCTGCTCCCTCATGCCTCGGCTGGACCACAGCAGTTTTCTATACTCATGGCCTGGCACACACTAGACATTTATATTTTAATTGAATAAATGTGTGAATGTGTAAAAATTGTGGTGTTATATGTGCATTTCACTTTGTGTGCATTTGTTCATTCATTCAACATATATGCATTAATATCTTTAAGGTATTAGGATCTGTGAAGATACAAAAATGAACACAATAGAACCAGAAACTGTCCTGAGGAATCTAATTGAAAGGTTGATTTCATAGCACTGGAGTGTGAAGGGAAATTCAGGATGGAATGAGAGTATAGAAGGGAATGTCTTAATTTAGATATAAAAAATAGGAAAAAAGCCTCTCATGAAAGGGAAGATAGAGAAGATATCTGGAAGATGGGCAGGAGTTGCTTAGACAACTGGCACTTAGAGGTATACAGAGGAAGAGACAGAAAGAAAGAAAATATGACAAGCGTGGGGACATCCTTAGCAAAGATCCTAAGTTTTTCAGGTGCCCTGAAGAAGACAGATTCTAGGGAAACTAATGAGTAAGGAGAAGAACTGAGAAGAGACAGGCAGGGTCAGACTGTGCAGATTTTGTAGTTCATTTTAAGGATCTGAACGTTATTCTAAGAATAAGGGAAGCCATTGAAATTATTAACAATAAAAGAAGTGTAAGTTCTTTGTTAAAAATGATCTCATTTTGTTAGCTCGTTATTGTGAGTATAATTTACAGCAGTGAATTACATAAGAGGATGTGGTTGAAAGGGGGAAACTTTAGGTCATATAGATTAGTAGAAAAATTAAAGGTAAAACATAGTACTGCAGAACAGAGAAGCGTATTGTAGACAAAGGTCTATAGTTAAGAGTGCAAGTACAAGAATAATCTTTAATAAATTATAACAAATGTGTGACACATTTAATAAAAGGTGTTAATTATAGGGTGGTATTTACAAAAATACCTATAATGCAAACTATGGATGATAGTTAATAGTACTATTTTAATACTCTTTCATCAACTGTAATAAAGGTACCCCACTAATGAAAAGTGCCAAGAATAGGAGGCTAACTGGGAATTCTGTATCTTTTTACATGATTTTTCTGTTAATCTACAACTTCTTAAATTTAAATTAAAAAGTAATAATGGTAGGAAATATTTCACAGGCTTTTGTATTGGATGTTTTAAATGAGGTACTCCATATAAATTTCTTTTTACGGTGCTGGAAGCAGGCTCTCTCAAAAAATGTTGGCTACTACCGTAAAAAATAGGACAATTATTAAAAGGTGTTATCATCAATGGTAAATGTTTCACAAAGTGGGAGAGATTGGTGGTGGGGTGGTATAGGGAAATCTTGTATTTTATGCCTGATTGTTCTGCAAACCAGCAACTTCTCTAATAAAAAAATTGATTGATATTTTTTGCTGTTTTTGAATTTTCATGGAATTTGGACTCATCTAAATCAGGGTTGGATATAAAATATCTCTAAAAGAAACTCTTGCTTCCTGGTAAAACTTTACTAAAATATGGCAAAGCCAAATATTATTTTAAGAGCAGCACCATAAGTACCATACATTTTGCTATACTTTAAGGTACATATCTGAAAAATGAGTAGAAATTGCTTTATCCAATTATTCTACATCCTTAATGCAGTTTTAAATGATAAGAAACCAAAAAGATGAAAATGATTGAACTGAACTAGAGGTAAGTTCTCTGAAATACACTAAATAAAGAAACAAGTATATTTTGAGGACAAATAAGGTTGAAAAGCTCTTAATAGTGGCTGCAAAAGGTGAGAAGCCCAATACTAGGCTAGTAAAAATGCAAGCACGGGAAATGAAGTAGTGGCACAAATGAATGTAAAATGATTTCTATCTGGTTTGGTTCAGTTGCTTACCTAAACACTCTTATGTTTCCTTGAAAGATAATACAAAAATTTTTGCCCTGTTATATTATTGGGAGAATATATACACTAAATAGTGTAAAAAGTTTGCTTAATTTTGTGTAAAAATAATAGCTTCATGAAAATAATTCTTATTTATGTAAGACCTAATCTGGAACCATCATATGGGATGGAGAGCAAGAAATAAACATGAGTTTGGAAGAGAAACAGCAGATATGAAATAAAAAGAGATACAATTTGTAGGTGTTATTGATACGTAAAGAACTTAACTCTTGATATATAGATATAGATAGATATAGATAAAGATATAGCAGACATTGCTGTACATAGTAATTTTGTGTGTGTAATACTAGCTATGGTGAATTAATCTGATATTCATTTGAATGTGATTATATTTTAAAGAAAAAGTACCATAAGGATGTTAATTATTGTAAATTTTCCTGGATTCAATATCCTATAGTCTATTTTCCAAGGAAATCCCAGTAACTTTGGCAACTCTGCAGCCCTTTCTGAAAAGTTGCTGGCATAATGAAATGAATATGCCACCTGAAACCATACTATTGTCTGTTCAAGGTCTTCTTCAGTTTTGGAAGTACTAATCAGCAGGGAAATATGTCACTGTGGAGAATGGAAGCATAGTGGGTTTCTCTGTTAAGCAAGATAATGGTCCCCCAAAGATGCCCAGGACCTAATCCCAGGAACCTGTGAATATGTCAACTTCTGTGGCAAGAGTCTTTACAGGTGTGATTAAGTTAAGGATCTCAAAATGGGGAGATTGTCTTAGAATAAACAGCTGGGTCTAATGTAAACATGATGGTCCTTAGAAGGGAAAGAGGGTCAGGAGAGTAAGAGAAGGAGACAAAGCAGTGGAAGCAGAGGTCAGAATGATGTGATTCTTGGCTTTGCAAATTAAAGGGTGCCACAAGCCTCTAGAAACTGGAAAAGGTAGGGAACAAATTCTTCTCTAGAGCCTGCTGAAATCTTGATTTCAATCCAGTGAGGCTTCTAACCTTCAGAATTGTAAGATAATAAATTTGTACTCTTCATGTCATTACATTTATGGTAATCTACTACAGCAGCAATGGAAACTAGCATAATTGTCTTCCACAATAAGAATATTAAAAAAGTTTCTTATGTTTATAAAGATAGCATCTGTAGTTTTCCATTCTCTGCCATCCTTTAGTAGCAGCACAATGTTGTATGTGAGTGAATTCAGGGACCATTTCACATCTACCAAGATATTAGAATAAACAAAAGAGTAAGGAAAGGCTAGATTGCATCAGATTTCTGTTTTTATGTCCATTCTATACAAGCTGAGAACACAGCTGTATTTTGGCCATGTGGAGGATCCTTTTCCTATAACATTCCACATGCAGCTCCAAAGTTGCCTTGGTCATGAGTTTACTTCTCGTATTAATGTCATGGTTATGAGAAAACCTGCATGCAAAAGAAGTCTAGAGTCTCCAGAAACAGAAGAATATACCTTCCTTTCGGGGAGGGGGAAGATTAGAGAAGGAAGTTGTGCAGTGAACACAGGGGAAGTCAACAAGGGCTTCAGCTTTGTTTGTAAATAAAATGGCATAAAATAATATCTTAAGCCTCTAAGATTAAGAACTTACAGGGGGATTCTACATGGCTAACACACATAAGTGAAATAAAAATAAAACAACAAATGGAAACATATATTGGTAGTTTATCAAGGACAAAAAGCTTGCATACCTAATATAAAAAGAACTACTAAAAATCAAAAGGATAAAAGAACAACAACCAATTAAAAATGAGGAAAAAGAAATAATTGATCTGTTCACAAAAAAGATTAGAAATGACCCTAAATATGTGAAATTGGAAACAAACTCATTCACTGTAAGAGAAATACAAATTAAACTGCACAGATAAGACATATTTTGCCTATTAAATAGGCCAAAACTTGAATGAACTCTCCATTGGTGCAGGTAGACAGAAACGGGGCTTATGGGAATTCTCCATATATTCTCTGTAACATTTATGTAATCGAAGTATCTTTTAAAACATAAAAAAAGTGAAAAAAAAAAGAACCATCAATATGCTACCTACAAGAATCAACTTAGACCCAAAGATACAAACCAGCTGAAAGTCAAAGGTAAGAAAAAGATACTCCTTGCAAAGAGTAACCAAAAAGGAGCAGGGGTTCCTATATTAATATTGAACAAAACAGATTTTAAATGGGAAAAGATTATGAGCTGAAGAAAGCCATTATATATTAATAAAAGGGACAATCACCGGGAAGAAAGGAAGAAAGAACAGTCATAAATATCTATGCACCTAGCAAAGATTCCCCAAAATACATGAGGAAAGCTCCAGCAAAACTGACAGGAGAAATATGCACCTCTACCATAATATTTGGAGATTTTAACTCACCACTCACATCATTAGATGGAACAGCTAGCAAAAAGACCAACAAGGAAACAGAGAAATTGAACAATATTATGAAACTGCTAGACCTATAAAACATAGTCATAATGTTACATCCTGAATCAGCAGTCTATACATTCTTCTTGAGTGCTCATGGAGCTTTCTCCAGGATAGACCACATGTTGGTTCACCAGGCAGATCTCAAAAATAAAGAAAGGTTGAAATTATATAAAGCACCTTCTCAGATCATAATGGAATGAAACTGGAAATCAATAATAGATGAGAAAGGGGAAAATTCATAAACATGTAGAGTCTGAACAACACAACTCAGTGGGTCAATGAAGAAATTGCAAATGAAGTTAGTAAATATATTGAATGAAAATGAGAAGACAACATAGCAAAACATGGAATACAGTGAAGACTGTGCTGAGGGAAAATTATAACCCTAAACACCCACATTAAAAAAGAAGAACTAAAATCAAATATGTAACTGAACTACTGTAGAAACTATAAGCAATCTATTAGAAGAGAAATAAATGAATTGAGAGTAAAAAAAGAAAAGAAAAAAAAGTCAGCAAAACCAAAACCTCGTTATTTGAAAGATCAGTAAAATTGAAAAACCTTTAGGTAGACTTACAAATAAAAAGGGGTGAATGTAAATAAATAATACCAGAAATGAAAAGAGGGAATTTATGACTGAACACACAGAAATAAAAAGAATCAAAATAGGATATTATGAGAAACCGTTTGCTAACAAAATAGACAACCTAGATGAAATGGACAAATTCCTAGAAAGGCATAAACAAATTACATTGACTCTGCAACAAATACAAGAACTCTACAAGCCAAACACATTTAAAGAGATTGAATCCATCATTAAACATTTCCCAAACAAAGAAAAGTCCAGGACCAGATGGGCTCACAGGTGAATTCTACAGAGTATTTCAAAAAACAATAACACTATGCCTCTTTAAAATCTTCCCAAGATTTGAAAAGGATGGAAAGATATCCAGGACATTTTATGAAGCCAGCATCACCCTAATACCAAATTCAAAAAAGATAGTACAGGAAAAGAAAATGGAATACCAACCTCGATAATGAGCATAGATGCAAATTTCTCTAAAAAAAAATCACAGAGTCCAAGAGCATATCAAAAGAATTACACACCATGTTCTAGTGAGATTTATTTATGATATGTAAGGGTGGCTAAACATAAGGAAATCATTTAATGTAATGCATAACCTTAATATTTTGAAGTAAAAATCCTATGATCATCTTAATTGCTGGAGAAAAGGCATTCAAAAAACCGAGCATTCTTTCTTGACAAATACACTTGAAAGACAGAAATAGAAGGAAAAGTTTTCAATATGATAAAGGGCATATGTGAAAAACCCACAGCTAACATTGTACTAAATGGGGAATGTTTGAAATTTTTGCCATTAAGAACCAGAAAATGACAAGGATGCTCAATGACACCACTGTTATTCAATATTTTGTGAGAAGTCCTAGCTAGAGAAATTAGACAAGAAAAAAAAGGCATCCAAATAGGAAAAGAGGAAGTAAATCTCTCATTATTTGTCAATGACAATCCTTTTTTAAAGTTTCTGAAATATCTAATACAATGCTACTTTATCTACTAAATAATATAAGTAAAGTGTCAGGATATGAGATCAACATGCAAAAATCAGTAATGTTTTGTACAGTACTATTGAACAATCTGAGGAGGAAATCAGGGAAAACATTCCATTTACAATTTCAACAAAAAGACATAAATAGTTGGGAATCAATTTAATCAAAGATGTATATGACCTTTATTCAGAAAACTACCAAAACCAAGCAGCAACTAGCAATGCAACTGGAAAAGACATTGACCCTAAAGGGGAAAAAAGCAAATAGAAATGAGTTTATATCGCTAAGAGACTTCAAAGTGAGTTGGGGGGTCATTTCAGAGGTTTTGCCAATGCATGTCTCAGCAGGATCACATTGACTGACAAATCAGACACTAGCCCAAATAGTGGGGCTCCTGAGGGCTTTGGAGACACACAGGCACTATGGTCAGCGAAGATAACTCATGAGTATAGTGCCTTGCCAGTGGGTGCTACTTTGGAGTTTGTGCTCCCCTGTGTGACAGATTTGGACTCAGTTGTGATTTCTCTGCACATGGCTCTTCTGCCCCTTTTATTTGAACCTATACTTGGTGCTGGAATTGGTAGATATACATCCAAGAGACTTGAACCTTTTGGCTGTCCATGTGCCAGCTGGGCCCTGAGGCTCAATGGAGATGCAACACCTACTCTCCAGTTCATTGAACTCACCCAGGACAACTAACAAGGATGTGATGATGGGCAACCACCATACCAAGGAACCAAGAGTGTCTACAACTGCAAGCAAGAGAGTCCCATCTATATGGGACTGAAGCCCCATCTCAATTGGAAGTGGGGTATGCATCACCATCCCAGAATCCATAGGATTGGGGAATGAACTATGGCATAGAGTGGACTTACTAGTATTCTGCTATAGACTTATTGTTATTCTTGCAATGGGAGAACTTATATCATTGATGTGGAGGCAGTAGAAGCTCAAGTTCCTGAGGTCAGGGAAAGGGAAAACAGGTGTAATAAAGGGGCATATTTGGGACTTGGGAATTGTTGTGTATGACATTGCATTGACAGACACAGATCATTGTATATCCTGCCAAAAACTACAGAATTGTGTGGGAAAAAGTGTAAACTATAATGTAAACTTTAATCCATGCTTAGAGGCAATGCTCCAATATGTGTCCAGCAATTAAAATGAATGCACCAAACTAATGGAGGATGTTGTTAATGTGGGTAAATGTAGGAGGTTTGGAGAGTAGGGCATATAGGAACCCCCAATATTTTTTATGTACAATTTCTGTAATCTAAATACTTTAAAAAAATTTTTTAAAAAATAACACTGCTTAAAAGAATTATAATCCATAGTATAAAACATCTAGAATAAAACATACCTAAAAGTCTAGGAGCCCATGGTTTTGCAATGAGTTTTAAGATTTAGCACCCAAAGCACAATCCATGAGAGAATAAATTATATTAGTTGTAATTTATAAAAATATAAAACTTCTGCTCTGTAAAATATGTTGATAATGGGATGAAGTGAAAATCCATGTATTTGAAGAAAATATTTGCAAAAAAACATATCTGATAAATGATTTTATCCAAATATACAAAAAATTCTTAACATCCAACAGTAAGAAAGGAAACACCCTTTTAAAAATTGCAAAAGATCTAAACAGAAACCTCAGCAAAGAATATATACAGTTGGCAAATAAGCATGCAAAAGATCTCAACATCATTTTCATTATGGGATAACTAAACTAAATATATAATGATATATAATAACATAACCATTAGAATTAAACATTGACAATACCAGTTGCTATTGAGGATGCTGAGCAGGACAGACACCCATTTAATGCTAGTGAGAATATAAATGGTGCAGCCAGAAGAGAGATTGAGAGTTGTTTGTTAAATTAAACATAGTCTTACTCTATGTGGTGGTGTGGTGTATTTCCCAAAAGTATTCTTAAACTTTATTACTGTTAAAGTGAACCCACTATTAGTAGGACCTTTGGATAAGGTTACTGCAGTAAAGGCGTGGCCCAACTCAATCCTTCTATTGCCTCAATCCAACTGGGTCTTAATCCTGTTACTGGAGTCCTTTATAAACAAAATGAAATTCAGACAAATAGAGAGAAAGTCAAAGGAAGCAGGAGGCCTAATGTCAATACCACCTAGAAGAGAAGGGAAAGGCCAGAGGGGCCACCATGTGCCTTGCCATGTGACAGAGGAGTCCAGAACCAAAGACCAGTGGCAGCTTGTCACAGAATGCCACAGTCTTCAGGAAGAAACCTTGATGATACCTTGATTTGGCCTTTTTCTTATCCTGAAAATGTTGGGCTAATAAATTCCCATTGTGTAAGCCAACCCATTCAATGACATTTGCTTGAGCAGCCAAGAAATATAAAACACCATCCAATCAACCAGTTGCACTCTGAAGTATATATACAGTTGTTTCAAACACTTAAGTCCACACAAATGCCCACACTTGAAGGTTTGTAGCACCTTTATTTATAATATCCAAAATCTGAAAGAAATCAAGATATTTTACCATAGGTGAATGAAAAAAACACATTGTGTTACATCTACAAAATGAAATAAATTGAGCTATTCAGTGATAAAATGAAATGCTCCATCCAGTAAAAAATGATTAGGATGAAACTTAAATGGTTATTACTAATTGAAAGAAATCAATCTAAAAATGCTACATATATATGATCTCAATTATGTGACATTCAGGATAAGGCAAAGCAGTGGAGACAATGGAAGGACAACTGGTTGCCAGTTAAAGGGAAAAGGAGAGGTGGGTTTAATAGGTGAAGCCCAGGGGAATTTTTAGAGTGGTGAAAGTATTTTTTTAACAAAGTAATTGTAAACACATGACATTATGCATTTGTTTAAACTCATTGACCTTGACAACACAAAGAGTGATCCTTAATGTATGCAAATAAAATTATTTACAATATCAGGGGAATCCCTGGATGGAATGCAAATGTTCAAAAACAAACTAGCTGTATCCCAAATGTATGACTTGTCTTCTCTGAATGGATGGGGGAAATGTGCTGAAAGAAATAATATTGGATATGAGTATATCCTATAAAATGAAGCCAATGCACAGTGTGCATAAATACTGTACTCTAGTTGATAAAGTTGCATCCCATCAAGGGACGGATTAACAATTATTTTACTTCTAAGCATGTACACTGGAAATCAGGCAATTAAGTAAATGGATGGCAAATGGGAGGAAAACTTCACTTAATGTGGAGTGAGAGGTTACAGATAAACAACTAGAGGAAGTTGAAATGTTCTATGTAGCAATGGTATAGATGTAGACACACCAATATGAACTTCTGATAGGTTAATATAAACACAGAGATTTACATGAAGAGATATATATATAGATATGTCTGTATATATACAGGTTATATATACCGGTATGCATATATACAGGTTCATGTACATGCATATATTTCCTGAATTTCTCAGCAGAGGAAGCTTAGACACCCAAGAAACAAGGAGCACAGCGCTGGTGCCTAGATTTTGGATTTTAACTCCATTCCCCAATACAAAGCTCCTTGGAGTAAAGGCTGACAATAGGACTAGGGAAAGAAATATAAAAGAAGAGCCTGAAGCATTTTGTCACAGACAGTAAGTAGGTGTTAAAATAAAACCTTCAAAGATAGGGTATATTAAAGAAACAGGGCACAACTGAAAGAGCTCCCATGGAAAACATTGGGAAAAAATCAACAAAATCAATATAATGATATTGCTTTTCAACCCAAAGTATCACTTAAATGCCATGAATCCATTCTGGTATAAATTAGTGACTAAATAAATAAAAAGAGGCAAATCTCCCATGCAGAAGAATTCCAATAATTTAAGCAGATGTTGCTCTCTCAAGGCAGTGGAGCAAAAATCCCACTCATGGATTTTCATATAGTCACTTCATATAGTGACTTCTTTCCAAAGGTTATATATGGAAAGGCAGAGAAATGACTAACCTTATACTGGGGGAACCTGAAAACACTGTTGATCAAGGTCAACATCAACAATGAGAAGTCAAGTTTATAGTATGCCTCCTGGATACGATGTAGTAAAAATGGCTCTTCATCTGTGGTGTCTTTACAAAATGTAAAATTATTAGTGAAATGCAAAAGCCCAGGAAAAATGGGAATAAGCCTTGGATAAGATTATCACATTGCTGTAAGTCTCACATTCTTCACATTAAATGAGAGAAGTGAAACCAATGTCATAGAATAATTCAAAGAATTAAATAAAATGTCTGGAATCGTGCCTAGAATTAATAGTGAATATTTTATACATTATGATTCAAGCCTACACTGAATCACTCCCAGTACCTCCCTCTCCATGTTCACTGTGCTATTTCCATCCCTCATCATTTCTACTCGGTTTTGACAACAGCAATAAGTCACATTGGCCCTGACTGAGCTTTCCACAGGTACAGGATTTTCAGGAACAGCACCTTCTATAAACCTTGTGCTGACTCTCCAATAACTTCAAACATAAATATTCATCTTGTGGACAAAACACAAGGGTCTCTGATATCTGGCTGCTGCCAACCTGGCCAGGCTCATGTTCCAATTTCCACATCCGGCCCTTCATTTTTCATCAGTTATTAAGAACTATTTTTAAAACCTCACCACACTTTACAATTATATTGTTCCCACATTTGTGTCCCTGTTGACTCTTCTTGGTATGCTTTTACCCCTTTCTCCTCCTGGAATTGCTCCAATTCCTGCTTCAAGGCTCTGTTAGCTTTTCAGTTCCCTTGTGAAGGCTTCACTAAGCTCCACAGGATGAGTCCAAACATGTGGATCCACTTCATGAGGATTCCAGAGACAACTTAGGGCACTACATGCTCTCATTTCTATATATACTGTCCTTTTTGATGTAGTCTTTTTGATATGAGGAACAATGCCTTACTCATTTCTTTATTTCTTGAATAATATTTAGTGCCTAATATGAAGTATTTGATGAAAATGTTTGTTGAATGACCAAAGGAAAAATGGATGAAAGTGAATAAAGAAACTACCAATAATTGCAGATATAGATCAATGAGTAAAAGAAGTAAAAATGCTCTTGAGAGAGGGAAGTCCATGACTGAGAGTTAACAGAGAAGGCAGATTGGAGAAATAAATTATTTTAGTACATTTGTTATCTACTTCCACTCTGGCTATTTAAATAGGCAAGACTTTGTATTTCTTTTTTAACACAAATCTTTGTAAAAAAAATTTATTGGAGTAGTTGTAGGTGTACAGAAAAATCATGCATAAAATATAGAGTTCCAATATACCACCCCCCTCACATACACAGTTTTCCATATTATTAATACTTTGTATTTAATGTGGTAGCTTTGTTACAATCAGTGAAATGACATTATCATAATTATACTATTAACTATAGTCCATAGTTTATATTAGAGTTCTTTTGCTTAAAAAGTGATTCTTGTAACATATATACAACCTAAAATTTCCCCCTTTAACTGCATTCAAATATATCATTCAGTGCTGTCAATTACATTCACAATGTTGTGCTACCATAACCACCATCTCCTCACCCCAAACAGGAACTCTACCCATTTAGCAATAACTCCCCATTCCCTACTCCCACCACAACCCCTGATAACCTATATTCTAGTTTCTGACTCTATAAATTTGATTATTCTAATAAATTCATATAAACAAGATCATATATTTGTCCTTTTCTATCTGGCTTATTTCACTCAACATGATGTCTTCAAGCTTCCTCCATGTTGTCACATTTTTCAGAACATCATTACATTTTATGGCTGATTAATATTCTATTGTATGTATATACCACATTTTGTTTATCAATTCAGGAATCCAAGTCTTTGGACTACAAACTACCAGCTTGACTTATGATGCAGTGGCCTTGAAGGCTTATTTATTTATTTTTTTTTGGTCAAGGAGACTGTTTTAGATTCAGGAGACCCAAACAATCCATCATGTTGTGACAGAACTGAAGCTTCTTCAGTAAAGGGCAGTAACTCCAGGAATATTTTATGAATCTCTCTTCTCATGTCCAAAGACAGCTGAGCCATGATGCCCTGAGTTCTGTGGAAGTCTAGACTGCATTCTCACCTAGGAACTCTTGGAAATCTTACCAGGCACATGGGGCCTGGCCTCCTGGGAAGGATGGTGAAAAGGACATTCAGACAGCATGGAGTAAGAGCCTATCCCCTGAAGGATACATGCTGCTCCTTGATGGGGGCCACATGGGAATCTCCATAGCCATGGCTGCAGGCAGGGACCAATGGTTATATGGGAAATAATACATTTGAGCCAGCTCATGCACTGGGGCTGTTCAGGGCCCAGCTACTCGAGCAGTTTCTGGTCCTCTGTCTCTGTCTCTGGGCCTCTCCACCTCTTTTGGGCTGTGTAGCCTCTGTTTTTTGCCTGTCTCTGAGCCTTTTTTCCATTTTCCTCTCTGCAGGCAGGACTCCTCTGTTTTCTCATGGCTTCTCTTCTCTGAAGGAACCCCTTCCTCTAACTTCAACTTGGTTTGTTATGGAGCCAACTATGGCATGACTCTTCAGAACCCACCATGCCCATCACCATCTAACTGCAGTGTCAGCCTCTTGCTTCACATATATATATATTATTTAGAGGAGTCTAACAAAAATCATGCAGAGTACAGAGTTCCTGTACTCTCCTGCTTCTCTCACATACACATACAGTCCTTGGCCCAAATTCTTGAGTGAAAAAAAATCCAATTGGTCACTGATTAGCCAATGAATTTGGTGTCAACCTCTCATCCATTCAGGAGAAAGCATGTGGTATGAACATGGCCACTTAGGGCTGCCCCTTCCCTTAAGATGGGTGTGATCAAGGCAAGCACCTCAAAACACATCTTTAAATTATGTCATATGCCACAGCCAAGTCAAGGCGGTCTGTCCAGAGCACGGACAGGAGGGCAGAACCCACTGCAAAGCTTCCCAGGCCTAGTTTCTTGTGGTCTGATTTTCTGAGTGGGCAACTGCCTTCTGAAGGCTCTCAGGTGGGAGACTGTGCCTTTGGAGTGGGCCCACCAGCATGTGCTGGGGCAATTCCATAGGATTTGCATCATTGTGTGTCCACCTGCCCCCACCAACTATCTCCTCCTGTGCTCCTGTGGACTTCCCATGATGTCAGGTCATGTCTCAGTATTTGTATTTCTAAGCTATCTCTATGTGTATACCCACTGGATGGACCTAAAGTAATGACCAATAAAAGGAGTCCCTGCAGCCATAACACATTCCCACAGCACCTGTGAAGATTCTGTGAATCACCCAGAATTTCTCATATAAGTTCTGTGTTCACCAATGCAGCTTCTTCCTTCAATGATGGATGGAGTTGGGAAGTTCTCTTCTCAGAAAAGGCAGGGAGATGGAACCACTCACCAGGTCTATAGAAGACACAATAGTGTTTTTTCTTCAGGAGAGATTAGTAAAGTAGCCGGGAGAGACTTATGGGGGTAGCATTTAGAGTTCCCTTACCTTTAGGAGTTTCATTCTCATAAGCCTCATTAATGAAGTATTCTTTTGTCTCTACTCCCTGAGATATTTAATTCTCTGGAAGAAATAAAAGCACTTGTGCCAGTTTTGATCCTAGATAGACAGCTTTGGAGCTTCATGTCCTTATCCCAGTGGACTGTTTCCTGCCAGGAGGAGGTGACCTCCTTTTAGGTGTGGGCTCTAGTATTGCAGGGTTTCCAAAAATATGCCCCTCTTACTAATTCTGGAGACAGATAATGGATGCACTAAAATATCTTCTGTCTCCAATCTGTCTCCTATGGAGTTTGCTCTCATTCAGCTGACTGTTCTCTCTCACCAGGATTTCCTCTGCTCACACTGCTTCTCCTTTCCCACCAATAGCTAGCAATATCTGTTCAACTCACTCACCCATTTATTTAATCAGATTTCAGCAAATATTTACTCAGCAATATTGCATGTTAAGCACCAAACTATATGCTCTGGAGATGACAGAAAGGTAAGATATTGTCCTTCTCCTTTGCAGCTGACTGTCCGAGCAGGTCAAGAGACATGGAAATAAACAAGTGCAACACCCTAAGTTGTACTGCAGTCCTGGTGAGTTGTAATTACATATGAATGAGGGTTGGCTTTTCTATTTCTTCCCATAGGCTCCTGGGATAATGATGAAAAGTATGCAAATGAAAAGGCTATTAAAATATCACATTTAAATAAACTCAGAATGATATATTCATATATAAGGAAAGAGGAAAAGGATTCAAAGTAAAATGACAAAGGGATAATGAGAAAACAATAAATTTCCCAGTGTCTACAAATATGATCATTAAAAAAACTCAAATGCAACATAGGAAATTATTGTGGAGAAAATATTCAGAACTAAAAATAAAATAGGTAACTAAAGCAGAATAAAATAGAGACATGACAAAGAGACTGAATTAGGAGAGCTAATATCTGGTAAGAAAGAGATAACATGAATTCAGGGATGATTATTACAAATAAAAATTTCCTTTATATTCGTAAGAAAGATAAGTTTTTTCATTTCAATTGAGAGACAGAAATTTCTTTTGAAAATAATACATACTTAACTGTAAATATATGAATTAGACCTAGGGAATAAAGCATTAGAAATATCAAGTATCCCATTCCTGAATGCGCACTTGTCCTTTCTTCTGATACTATATGTATGAAGTGACTATGAGAGATTAAAAGGGAAAGTAATTTTGAAGATTTCTTCAGCACTTTGAAGAACATTTTTAGAAGGTGGAGGAGGACTAGAAGCAGAAGGAAGACAGAGAAGGAGGAGGAAAATATGCAAAAATACACCTAATGGAAACATATTTGTGAAATTGATTACATTAAACGATTTTATCTCTTCTCTAGAACCAATGCAAAGTCACAAAATTAGACCTCTGTTTTAGTTTCCTAGACGGCTTAAACCAAATAACATGAAATCGTTCAGCTTAAATAATTTAAATTCCTTTGTTTATGGCTAGAGTACAGGAATATGTCCAAATCAAGGCATCATCAGGGCAATGCTTTCTTCCTTAAGGCTGTCTGCTGGAGATCCTTGGCCCCGCTGTCACATAGCCAGACACATGGCTGCATCTTTTGGACTCTCCCTTCTCTTCTTGGTTTCATTTATTTCAGCTTCTTTCTTCTGTGGAATTTTCATTCTGTGTCTGAATTTCATTATGTTTCTAAATCATTCCATTAATAGGTTGATGACTCATCCTGAATGTGGAACTTCACACTTTAACTTATGTATTCTCATCAAAATTTCTTACGTTTAATGGGTTCACATCCACAGTGATGCATTAAATTTAAGAAAATATTTTTTCTGGGGTACATACAGTTCTACATACAACAAACTCATCAATTACTTAAAATACATGTAAATTTAAAGTTCTAGAAAGGAATTTTTAAGAAGAGGAAGCACAGATATCTTTTTTTACAAATGACAATATATTTTACAGCATTGGTTTAAAGAAAAATAAAAGGTGTATCCATATTGTATGCCACACAATCAGTAGTTTGGATTTTAAAAATCTAGATATATCAATTGTTGGTGAAGAGGTAGAGCAAAGGATATGTGGAAATATTTCTTGTGAGTGTGCATAAATTGATACAGTTGTTTGGAAAATCATTTGATATTAGCTCTTAAACCCACCCTTCTTACTTTTCATCATTTCTTTCCACCAAATAAAATCAAGTGAAACAGGCTTTTATTAATGAATCAATACTTTATTTTTTGCTCTTAAAAAAGGTACATCAGCAAGAGTTATCTCCTAAGGGTATTGGATATTTTGAATAATAATACACATGGGGCTGTATTTATAAAATTGCATATACATATTCAATGAATCTGCATTTCCGATTGTAAGAGTGATTATATATAAGACAGAAGAAAGTTAAGAAAAGAGAGATAAACATGGAAAATCCTAGGATCCTGTGGTGTTTACATTAAGAATATTTTATAAATACTCTGAAATCTAAATGTGATTTGGAATATAATAGATTATTCCATAATCAATTAACAATATAGAGCTAAAGTACCTTGATGAATAATGATTAAATTTAGAATGATACAGCATTCTTCAACAAAGTGATCTAATAGTCATTAATAATTATTCATGTTCTTGAAGTTACTGTCAACTTGAATTGCAATTAGACATGACTTATGAAATATATCAATTATAATTTCATCAATATTGGATCCCTAAAATGTGCAAATTTCCATCAGAGAATAAAACAATCATATAAAACACCTATCAATAAATTGGATCTCTTTAGCTGAAAACCATTTGTTATTTACTCTTCTTAAATCCAAAGTTCTATGCATTAATGTAATGCTATCCAATATTTAATGAATACATAGAATCATGCCAAGAAGTTTCCCTAAAGCATTGACTAACATTTTAAGAAAGAATAGCTATTTTAAAAATTCATATGATAAATTCCACCATTTCCATGTGCATTCCTTGAAGCATATCAAGTTAAGAACTATATATATATGTAATATATATACATATATATTTAGTTAGTTTTAATTACAATTTTCTGAAATATAATTTGCATTATATTCATTTGAATATAAGTGATGTGAATGCAGAAATAAACAAAGAATCCAATGCAACAGAATAAAGAGCACAGCTGCAAACATGTTCGTTACTGATAACTTAGGAACACATTATGACAAATGTAGCGAGTGATAGTATAATTTCAAATAGTTGTAGTTTTCATTTAATGCTCTAGAACAGTTGGATATTCATAGATAAAGAAAAAAAATTCACTTCTACCTCTCAACATGCACCCATAATGTTGAATAAGGAATGAATATGAAAGTCAAAACCTTAATGTCTTAAGAGACTAACATTGGATAATGTCTACATAACAGCTTAGGTAAGTATATGTCACATAAGAAGTAAAATGAAAATTACAATGGAAATAATTGATTATATTAGAATTGAGAATTTCTTTTCCTTAAATTATATAGAAAAAGTGAAAATTCTATGTAACAAACTGGGGAAATGTACTTGTCAATAAAAAACGTAAATTAATTTTAAAGTACATTAAAATATAAATCACATTTGCATACACTAAGCACATTAGAATCATTTGAAAGAGCTGACAATATAAAGTATTAATGAGGAAGTTGAGCAAAGAGAACTCTCAAACATTATTGTTGTGTTTTAATTGGTACAAAGAATTTTAAGTGCAGTGTATGAATTTTGTTAAGCTTTGTTATACTAGAGTGAATCACCAATATTCAGTGCAGTGAGATTAGATTTTTCAAGATTCTTTTTCAGTTTCTGTTGCCTACTGCTCTCCACATTGGAACCTGTGCTAATGGAGAACATCAACCCAAGTGTCAAATAGAATAGAGAATGAGTACATTTCCCTTATGTTTCTGGAACAAAGTAGTGCCTCATTAACTTCTCAGTATTTGAGAAGCAGTTCCTGATGTACATTTAGCACTACTCAAGATTTTGTGCCAAACCACAGAACAACCAATGACTATAGGAATAGTACTAACCTTGTGAGTAGGGTTTGTGCAATCCACTAGCCCACTAGGGTATTTTGTGCTTCCTTCTCTGACAAATTTTAACTCCATATTTTCTTAATAGTAAAAGTATGTGTGGAGTGATGTTTCTAATCTTGGCCACAGAGTTCAACAAAACATGAAGCCATGAATGAAAGATATTAATGTAAGGAAGAGGTGGCAAAAAGGACATGAGGACAAGTGCAAATGTCTTTAATATAGCAGTGATAGGATAAAAAATTCCTGTGTGGCTAAGTGGACAAAAACCAATGATGTTCCAGCCAGCTGTCTATTTATTCAAAATAATATAGTTACACAAACATATAAAATAAGCATGTTCAATAAACATATTCATTGCATGTCTCTCAATCATATAATCACTAGACTTTTAGTGCAAGAAAATATATTTATCCTTTTTCCAGATGAAGACATCATCAATATTGTGATGAATAAACACAAAATTTATGATCCTCAGAGGTAAAGACAATGAGATGGTACTTATGAATTGATATTTATGCAATTAGAAAACAACATATTCAAATTGGTGCCTAGTTAACAGTCAAAGAAAGCTTAGGTAATAATATATATGGAAACAGAAAATGAGAATGATTTTTTTTTATTTTTTATTTTTAAGGAAGATTTAGATTACATAAGTGTTGCATAAAAAATATTGGAATTTCTATATAACATGGAGATCAAACCCTTAATATATATATGGATTCTGTAATTTTTCTCCCATTGAGTAGGCTGCCTTTTCACATTCTTAATAAATTCATTTGAAGCAAAAAAAAATGTGTTTAACTTTGGAGAGGTCCATTTATCTATTTTTTAAGAATATGGAGATTCATGAGAAAATATAACTAATGTAACATATAGACTATAATCAACAGTAATATTCTAATATTTTTACAGCAGTGGTAAAGAGCGTACTATATCAATAATAAGGTAAATAATGGGGGATGTAAGGTGGTATGGGTTGTTCCTTTTGAAGTGATGAAAATGTTCTGAAATGGGCTGAGCTAATGACACCACAAACCTGTGATGAAACTGAGAGCAACTGAGTGTACACTTTGGATAGATTGTACAAAGCAGGGGATGTATAACACAGTGAACCCTGTGGTAAATGGTGGACTCTGGTTAACATTACAAATATGAGAATGTTCTCTCAGGCATATACAGACATACAATACTTATAAATACTGTGAATAATAGAATTGTCTGTGGGAAAAAATACAGCAAATATAAGCTATATATTATAGATAGTAGTAATATTATGACACTGTTCTTTCATCATTTGTAACAAATGTGTCACAACCATATAAGGTGTTGGTCCTGGGGTGGTGTATGGGAATCCAATATGGTATGCATGATGGTTTTGATAACCCAGAACTTCTTAAACAAAATAAAAGCAAAAAAATTGCTTTGGTTAGAATGAATTACAGGACCTTATCACCATGAAACTGGCAGGAGGCATCTTCCAAGGAAGGAAAAGTGTTTTCAGTGAATATTCTTTTCCTTACATGTCTCCCCTCTCACGATCCTGGACCACAGCATTTATCTGCTACAGCAACTCATGAACATTTGGAATTAAGAACCAGTTTTCTCAGTGAAACATAAAGTCAGAACATGGAATAGAGTTAATATTACAGTTATAATAATGTGCTTTCATCAATTGTAACAAATTACTCCACCAAAGCAAGGTATTAATAATAAGGTGGTATATAGGAACTCTATTTTATGCACTAAGTTTTCTGTAAGCAAGCAAACAATTTATGGAAAAAGAAAAGAAATGCCTTTATTGAATTTCACAAATCCATAAAATATAATTTCAAATTGTAGAGAGAAGTTTAAAAGGATAAAGAAATAGAACAACGTTTTTCCCATTGGTGTATTTTGCTGAGGGTAAATGCATACTAGTTCCTTAGTGCTAAAATATTTCTAGATAAAATTTTAAAGAAATAGGCAACTTTTACGGGATTCAATTCTGAGTTATAAAATGATTAATTAATATAACTATCACAATGCTGGCTTAGCTTGGGAAAATGCAAATAAAAAAAGCCTATTTCCATTTTGTGGGATAAATTTTTATACCTGTTTGGTAGGAAGTGTATCATATGATTTAAGAAATATCTGATATTCTACATGCAAAATCCAAATCCATTTATTACTACATTTTATTCTGTAGGTCAGAAGAAGAGACATTCTAAAAGAAGTCAAGCCATTCCATTATGGTGCAGGGTCACCAATAGAAGTAAGACTGACATCTCAATGGATGGAGCAATGTTTTACTCACATAGAGAAGAGACATAGAATTTCAGCTTCACTAGGGTCATGCGTCCCCATAGGTAGAGTGTCTAAATCCATGGCCAATGCAGAAAATTATTTTAAATACAGCAGCCTTGTTCAGTGTTTGTGTGTCCTAGTGGAGAAAACTGGCTTGCTTCCACATGACCAGTGTGTGAGTTGGATGTCATAAAACAAGCACACCAGATCTGTCTCCAATGCATATTTACATATGCAATAGAGGCAATAGAGGAAGGAATGTATGGGTACTCCCATTATATAGTCAGCCAGCCTAATCAGGAGATTGCCTGGTCCAACACCCAATATAAGCTCAATATTCCCTTTTGGTGAAGTGCCATGTCAAATGTCTAAATATATTCATTTAGATGAGAGTACCAATTTGTAATTTGTCTTTTGAAGGCATTCATTTAGTTATGGTTGAGAATTCTGTTTTAAAGCTTTATTGTCCCATTTGTTTGGGGGATGATAGGAAGCATAAAGAGCTATGTTCCCATTTTTGGGTGGCTTGCACTGTACATGAGTTATCTTGGTTTCATTGGAATTAAGTTGATATCTGAACAAATGGCACATGTCTTTCTCTAAGACTACAAACCTGGTGCTAGTATCCAGATCATACTTGGGATTTTTACTATATATGAAATATCTGTATACAACAGCTCTTAAGCCTCTCCCTTGGTCGTGGGAGCTGCCAGTTGACCCAGCCCGTGGGTCAGTCGAACCGGAACCTGAAAGAGGGAGTGGGAATGGGGGGACAAGAGACATGAAGAATGACAGCAAGACAGGATTCTGATCAAGCTGCAAAAATTTATTGAAGAGGCAGGGTATATATAATCTCAGGGAGGAGGGCGAGGATTGGTAGATCTGAGGGTGGGTGGCGATCTAGAATTGGCTAATGCTGTTACTAGGGTAGGTGGCAGGAATCCCTGATTGGTGGCTGCTGTTGCTGGGATAAATGGCAGAGAACTCTCTAACTTCCTAGAAGAAGGCTAACTGTAACTAAAACTGTTCTTTGTTTCATTCCTGATGGCCATGTTACATATCACCGGTGCCGACCTGCGGGTCACCGGTAGTGTTGATAAGCCACCGATGCCGACCTGCGGGTCACCGGTGGTGCTGACAAGGTGCATAATGTGAATGCTACTGCAAAGGTCCCCAACATCTCCCCCCTTTGTCTTTTAAAAAGATGGAGAAGGGATGCTGAATAGGCATCCTTTTGGCATTAACCTGCTGGGGGAAATAGAGGCCTCGACTGATTTTGGGGGGACTGTGCCTGTCTTAGGTCAGGACCGTGCTGAACGGCTGCTGGATCTTACCCGTCATGGGAGAGCGTGGCAGCTATTGGTCGGCAGCGATTGATCAGGTTACTGTCGGCAGCAATTGGCCAGGTTCCTGTCTTAGGTTGATCCAGCGGCTTTGCCGTAAGAAAAGAAAGGGGTCCAGTTGCCCGTTATTGACTAACCAGTCCAGCACCCAAGGAGGCATATTTCTCAAGGAGCTCAAAAATGGCCTTTATTGATTGGGCCCTCCTTTGCAGTGCTTTGCCTCCCACCCAGCGGTACCAACCATAGCATAAGCTAGGAGCATGTTTTTGAGTGGCATGCTGTTCCCGTAGGAGGGGGTTTACATACCTTTTGGGTGAGTAGCACTCAGGTTGTCTAGCTCTATACCTTGGTCAGCGAGATGAAGTCAGTGATAATGTACTTGAATGGGCTTGCTTAAGGTAGAATTAATCTGATCTTTAACTAGCTGTATAATTTTTCTTAATGCCCAAGGTGCAAAGGATAATATAAGAAGTAAGGTTACTAGAGGGCCTAATACTGGAAGAAGATAAGGGAGGATTCCATTGAACCCCCAAGAGAGATTTGCTTGGGTTTCTCTTTCTCTTTTTCGCTTTGCTAGTCCTTCTCTAAGTTGGGCCATGTTGTCTCTAATAAGGCCGGATTGATTAGCGTAAAAGCAACACTCTTCTCCTAAAGCGGCACAAATCCCTCCTTCTTTTAGGAAGAGGAGGTCTAGACCCCTGCGATTTTGGAGAACAACCTCGGATAAGGAGTTTAGGGACTTTTCTAGATGAGAGATGGATGTTTCTATGCAGGCTATATCTTCATCCACAGCCCTTCTGATAGAGGAGAGAGCAGTCTGTTGTAAGGTGAGGGCGGCAGCTCCGGTACCGGCTCCAGCAATACCTAAAAGTGAAGCGAGTGTGATGGCAGTGATGACTTCTCGTTTTTGTACATAAACTGGTAGAAGGTTGTGCTGCCAGGAGTCAAAAAATTGGTTATTGGTATGGAAGTAGATACGGGGGAGAACAGTGGCAAGCACGCAAGTTTCACCGGTAGCATTGAGTGTTGCGACGCTGAGGCATGGGGTAAGACCGGTGGAAGAACACAGCCATTTTGTGTTATTGAAAGGAATTAAAAACTTTGTATCTGCAGCAGGGGAATTAGTAAAATTACAGAAAGCTTGCATAGAGGGAATAACAGTGCCTCCAGATTTAGTAATACAAAGCCCACTTTGGGAAACAGACTGGATGGTTAAACCTATTTTTGTTTGATTCCAGTTACAAGAGGCGGGATTGGATTCTGAAGAATTTGTGTAAAAGGCTTTAATAGCTACAGCTTCATAATAGGGCAATGCGGAAGAAAGACACAACCAGCAGGCGTGGGTAAAGTTGGGGTTGGAAAAATTTAAAGAGAGAAAGGAAGCGTTAAGGAGGGATAAGAGTGGATTGTGGAGCGGCAGTGAAAAGGGATGGCTTGGCAGGGAAGTTGTGCTAGGTGATAGAGAGACATTGTGGGATATACTGTTAGTACTAGGATGTGAAAGCAGAGAGACGGGATGTGGGAGCGGAGAAGGAGGAGATGGCCGTGGGTTAAGCACGAGGTTGGGACCGACTGGAGCCGAAGGAGCGGTGGAGGGTTGTGTTTTTTGTATTTTGAAGAAGGCGCCATAGTCCTAATGGGGCATGTAGAGTCGTATTCCCCACGTACAGCCAGATAGCCATTGAACATCAGTAGGATTCTGTACTATTAAGGTGATGTTAGGCCAGCCGGTAGCTTTTATGTATTTATCCTTATTAGGGGGCTTGTACCAGCCATATGCTATGGATTCACATCCCCAGGAGGGACAATAATAATGTGCGGGATCGTGACATGAAGTGTGGGAGGAGCCTGCTGAAGAGGGGCAGATGTAATAGCCTGATACCTGTTGTGAGGCTGCTATAAGGGAAGGAGCTCCGCAGCTAGCGGTGTATCTTAGGTGGCAAGCTTTAGCAGAGGACCCATCAAGGGATGAGATCCTTTGGCCTTGCGGGCCACAGCCCTGGGGGTAGAGGATGGGATATGTGGGATTACCAATACCCATGCCAGCAAGGCAGCAAACGTGTACAGTGAAAGAAGGAGCGCCGGATGTGACATTATACCCCAGGAGGATCTCATATTGCCAATGTTGCAAAGTCCAATTGAAAGGTTGATGATGATTATTGGCAAATGAAGGGGAGGAGAAGAGAAAGAGAATAAGTCTGAATAAAGAAAACATTATTGACATGCTATCAGGATTAACAGCCAAATATACGTTACAAATTTAGAGAAATGCGTTGGGCGATAGTCCAATCGTCAGGAGCACCGGCATACAACACGAGGGCTCCGAAGCAAGTAACAAATCCACACAGGAGAAGTCCAGGAGTACTGTTCAACTGCATTGGTATTATCTGTAAAAGGAAAAAAAAGAAAGCTTTCTCAGGGAGATATTTCTACCCTGGATACTGGGTTATTATCAACCTGTTTTACTAATCTTTCAGGAAGCCATCTGGCTGCATCCATTTCTTTTGAATAAACACAGACTGATCCTCTGCCCCATATCAGAACAGGGTCTGGTCCATGCCAAGTATTGTCCAAAGGATCTTTCCATAAAACAGTAGCAAAGCTCTTATTAGTATTTGCATGCCAGAAGCGTTCTGTTGCAGAGCGCCCATCGTTGTCCAAAAGTAAAAAATTTAAAATAAACAGAGAATGGCATAACAAATTTCTGGGGGACCCCATACTAGGGTACCATTCCCCCGTTTTTATTTTGTTTATAGTATTTTTTAAAGATAAATGTGCTCTTTCAACAATACCTTGTCCCTGCGGGTTATAGGGAATTCCAGTCACATGCTTTATTGCTAATTGTTGGCAGAAAGTCACGAACATGTGACCAACGTATCCAGGACCATTATCTGTCTTAATTTGTTGTGGGAGACCTAATACGGATACAGCAGCTAACACATGAGCAATAACATTCTTTCCGGCTTCACCTGTTTGAAGGGTGGCATAAATAAAGCCACTAAAAGTGTCAATAGTAACATGAACATACTTCAGATGGCCAAACTCAGGAATGTGCGTCACATCCATCTGCCATATGGCATTAGGTACAAGTCCTCTAGGGTTAACTCCCAGATGGGGTGTGGGTAAGAGAGGTAAACAAGAGGAGCATTCTTTAACAATCTGACGAGATTGCTCTCTAGTGATCTTGAACATTAACCGTAAAGTGTGAGCATTTAAATGATGTAACCGGTGGGCATGAATAGCACGAGCTACATTGTCTTGAGCTGTAAAAGCGTGTTTAGCAAGATGAACATAGCAGGCAACTCGTGTGGCTTGATCAGCCATGTGATTACCGTGAACCAAGGGTCCTGGAAGATTTGAATGGGCTCTTAGATGACCAATAAAAAATGGCTGAGTACGGTTGCGAATGAGAGACTGCACTTGTGAAAACAACAGTGCCGCTTCAGAAACATATTTTATTTGTGTGGCTGTTTCAAGCATTGGAACAGATTGCGCTATATATGCACTGTCAGTATAAAGATTAAATGATTTATCGAAAAAGGCTGAAAATACTGCTATAACAGCTTGTAATTCTGTAAGTTGTGCAGAGCTAGAATGCGTATCAAACTGAACAATCTGATCATTAAACACATATGCAGCTTTTCCAGAGGAAGACCCATCAGTAAATACTAAAAGAGCATCGGTTATAGGTCGTGCAGAAGTCATCACAGGAAAAACAAAATCATGAGTACTTAAGAAATGAAGAAGTTTATTAGTAGGATAATGGTTATCTATTTGTCCTGCATAGGCTGCACAGGCAATGGGCCAGCAATCAGTGGTTTGCAAGAGCCAATCAACCTGAGCCTTTGTATAAGGCTGAATAATAGTGTCAGGCTCTTTGCCAAAGTAACGTCGGCCTTGTTCCCTGCCTAGGCAGATAATATCTGCAATTGCCTGATAATAGGGATATATTACCTTGGCAGGTGAGGCAGATAGATGAACCCACATTATAGGAGCTGTTTGCCAAAATACTGCCGTAGGGGTGAGGGAGGTATTACATACAATAAAAGACAATGGTTGGTCATAATCTATAGCAGTAACAAATTGTGAACGTATAGATTGTTCAACTAATTTTAAGGCTAGGCGTCCTTCTGGGGTAATTTCTCTAGGGGAGTTCAGTTAGCATCCCCTTGAAGAATGTTAAACAATGGTTTTAGGTCTCCTGTAGTTAATTTTAAATACGGACGTAGCCAATTAATGTCTCCTAAGAGCTTTTGGAAATCATTTAGGGTTTTTAAATCGTCTAGTCTAAGTTCTACCTTTTGATTAGTTATTTTATTGTTTGACATCTGGAATCCCAAGTAAGTATATGGGTCTTGCAATTGCACTTTATCAGGGGCAATTTGTAGTCCTTTTGATTTCAAGGCACTTTTGAGATCAGAGAAACAAGTTAGGACCTCTTGTCCACATTTTCCAGCCATCAAAATATCATCCATATAA
>JAQZBX010032163.1:0-25990 GCA_029593785.1 Cabassous unicinctus | reverse complement strand
TTTTTTTTTTTTTTTTTACAAATTACAACCAACATTTTCTAATCATTAGCCAAAGTGAATATCAAGTATTTTGTTCCCTCACAAGAATAAAAACATGCAAACTGTGATTAAATTAGATGGTGCTATAGCACTTATCTCATTTGTTATTAGTAGAACCTGTTTTATTCTCCACACATTTCAGAACAGGGAGACAAAAAAGAAAAAAAAAATCCCTGTGTTTTAAATTGCTTATTGCAGTGTCCTTAGGCAGAAAATTATGTGTTCAAAGTTTAGGTAATCTGTGAAATTTATTTCTATAAACTGTTTTCAGAGTTAGAAGAGCAAAGCATCCAGACACCATAAGCCTGCTATTTGGTATTTGGCCATTTCTCAATTTATAAAATAACAAGTGGAACTGTTTTTTCCACCTCAAATGATACCACGAAGGAAATATATTTCCACCAGGATTGCAGCTGAAGGTGGAATTCTTGTCTTGTACTAATCAGCTATTAGACACAGGGTAATCAGAATGGAAATGAAATAGTAGAGGCCTCAAGTACTGTGTCACTGTGCATTTACACATCTCGTGATAAGAAGCTAATTCCAGAAAATGAGTCCCTCCTATCCAGGTGCTCCTGCAGCTTCATCATCTGATTGGCAGTTATAAAGTGGCCAATCCTGCTTCTTTTTGCAAGAGTTGCAGTTTTACTTATTGAGATTAAGACATGCTAAAATATTTTAATTTTGCTTGAATTTCAGTAGCTTAATTTTGTAGCAGCAGGGATATACTTTGTCTATGCAAGCTTTCCTCCTTTGTGAGGCTCCAGTGGAGTTATGAATGTAAGAAAATATTCAGTTCTAATGGGAATAATAATAAAAATGCAATTATAATTCCTCTTGGCCCACAAACAGGGCTCACTGCCTAGTTTGTTTCTTAAGAGCCTTGGGAAAAAAAGCTATACAAATGCTAAATAATAACATAAAGTGCCAAGGTGCTCTAGGGAAAAGTGTAACTATAAGCAGATTGGAATTGGTACCATAGGAAACAGAAAATAAATTCCATTTAAATTTCATTCAGATTGACAATGTAAACGTTATAATTAATAATGGCTAATTATCATGCAAATATTTAGTATGGGCATTTAAATATTATACTTAGTCTATAAAATCTTCCAGTAGGCTTAGCAAAAAACTAATGTAAAATATTGGTCCACACTGGGTAGCCCAAAAAGTGCTGAATGTTGTCCCCATAGCTTGAAGATTACCCAAATCAGTTAAAGATTTTGTAATTGATAGTTGATTCACAAATCATAGCTGAGCTGAAACCTGGAAAAGCACAGAGGAACATGGGAAACAAAGAATCGAAGTTCCTTAATGTAGGGAAGGAGCATATGAGGGAGTTTTAGGACTAAAAAATGCAGAGCATGTAAGTAGGAACAACCCCAAATAAAAGACAGTTTTGGGAGGTTTTGTGAGAAATTGCTGATTTTAAAAATGACGTTGTAGTCTTTATCTCACACATTTTTTCCATAATACCTTTAAACGGCAAAATATAGTACCTGTCAGGAATTCATTTCATTTTCTTTTTAGTGTCTGTGTTTCATTTGCAGATTCTATGTTTATCTCTATATTGTTTAAAAATTTTAAAGACAGTGTGTGTGTGAGTCTATTGTAGGCTAACAACATCTAACACCATTGGGTTAGGAATTAAAGGAGCAGGTTAGGGCTGAACAGTGAGGAATAAATTTGTGTTTTGTATTTAGTCATTTCCTTTTTGAACAACCTTTGTAGACAGAATGGTTCCACTTAGCCTTATTTTCCTCATCTGCAAATCGAGCACAGAATACCTGGTGTTAAAAAAGGGATATCATTAAAGCATGAGTATTAGTGCTCTTCCAGTGTTGTCTACCAGAAGTTTATCTCCATTGTGAGTGACTGTCCTGGGATGAGATGATGTTACAAAGGAATGGCTTGATCTAATTGGAATGGCTCAATACTATTGGCTTAAGATACATAGTGTACTGTATGCATTTCTGCCTGGCGTATGATAGGCACTTGATAAATGCTTATTGATACAATTTCTCTCAGACTAAGTCTTCTTTGAGGCTAGAGATGACATTTACCTTCATAGCATGCACTGGACTTATCATTTTAATGATTTATTGAATCATTATTGTGACATAATGACTTTATAGTTGAATTTGGGGGGAGGATATCATGGAGAATAATGAAATTGTATTTATGGAAGCTACCTGAATTTCTTAAACAAAAGAGCTCCATCTAAATAGAAGGTATTATATTTTAAAATGTAGCCAAGAAAGGAGAGAAACAAGTACATGATTGCAGCATGTGAATCATCTTAATTCTTTCCACAAATATTGGATAGCCTTATACCCCTCTTTCATTGTATTGTAAGGAAAAATTAGAAAGAGATTCTAGAATTAGAATCAGAAGGACTATTTCTGCACAGAACTTCTAGGCATTTATGCAGACTGAATTTTTGGGGAAATAGCTGTCACTCGCTGCTTTTTGGGAGAAAGTCCATAACAGGCCGCTGTGTCCCTGAAGTCAATGATATTTCAAATAAAGCACCTGAACGCGATAGTTTTAAGAAGAGCACAAAGAGCTGCTGACTGCTGTTGATGTCTGAAGTTGGTATGTTACAGCTCTTATTTGCTGGGCAGCCTTATGAAACTGATTTACAATCATCGGGGGAGAAAGGTCAATTTGTGGGAGTGTAGATTTCCCATTCATCACCAGACTTTATAGCCTTGCTGGCGATTTTATTTTCAGATATCAAACAAGTCATTTTGGTCTTGCTAATGCTTTCCTCGACTGATATATTTTTCTGACATAAACAAGGGAGAGCTGCATATGTCAGATATTGCACTCTTCCTTTTCCACTATTTCATACAGGGATAGCTGACATCATGGTTAACAATGGAGAAGCATTCATTTATCAACGTGGGGCGGGCTGCCTCTTCCTCTGAAGCCCTCCTCCTCCTCCTCTCCACACCTCCCCCACTCCCATCAATTTCAGGTGTCTGACATGATCTATGGAGTCAGCAGAGCTGGATGTCACCAGGGATACGGCACTGAAGAAAGGCATCTTGGGAAATATGTTCAGAAATAATTTCAGAGCTGACAGGGGCAAAACAACCATTTTCCCTCACACCTCAGATTTAACTTTCATGCCCATAAGAGCCGTAGCAAATCTCCAAAGAGTATTACGTTCTGTAAGAAAACCTAAGTAAATATGTAAAGTAAAAAACATTTGTAACTGTATTTAGATCACAGTGTAGTCTACAGGATCATGAAACATAGTCTGTTAACATGGAACATATGTTTATATGATATATATTAAATAATGCTTTTGACATGTAAGATATTTACTTCCTCTTCTCTTAAATCATGATCACAAGTTTAACATTATATAATCTCTATGGAAAGAGCTTATAACTAAGTCAAATATTTAAGATACAGTTCTCATTCCATAGTGAATTTGATAATTTTCACTTAAGCCTTCTTTCAGCCTCACCCTGTTCTGAGATAATTGCCTTGTTATGTATAAATTGCTAGACTGTGAGGACTTTACCTTGCCATAGCCAGCACCGACAGCTGTGAGAGGGTAGAGTTTGTATTTATCTTATTCATCATTCATAACTCCAGGGCCTAAAGTAGTGCCTGGCAGAATAAATATTTTCTTTCAGGAATAAATTCTATTTGTACAGCAAGTCTAGCAAAAGTTTTTGTAGGTTCCTCTTCGATCTCCAGACAGAAAACGTGTGGGTCTCCCCAGATCTGGCTGTCCCTGAGCCCATGATAAGACTGTCACTTATAACCCACCTGATCTAAAACCAATCTCAACATATTCCCCTTTCCTCTTCTTCATTTTCTTATTTTTTGTACTAATTCTATTTTCTCTCATATGTCACAGTGGATACCTCAGAGTCACAGTCAACATCCTCCGCCTTGCTCAGTGTTGCACATCAATAAAAAGCTCGTGTTAAAGTTTCATTACAAATGCTTCTTGCATTTAAAATGTTATTATTTTCAGTTTTTCTCCCCTTTTTTATTTACTTGTTGCTTGTTCATGTCATTCTACCCTTATTATGTTTATCCTGACACGTTCTGATCAAAGCCCATCAGTATCTCCCCACACGGTATAAGAAAATGGTATACATCTTGCCCTCCAGAGTCTGCCTCCAATGGCCATTCATGGCTTAACTCCATAGGTCCCAACCACAATCCTGTGTCACCCTCTGCACCTTCACTTTCCTACCTGGTACTTGGTTCGTGCTGGTGGCCCTGCCCTGGCTGCCCTGGCTGCCCTGCTGATTTTCCAAGCCCGTGTAGAAGGGGCAGTGAGGCAGGCTGGTGAAGAGTGTAGACGTGGCACAGGTGGCCCTTGGTTCATGACCCCAACTCTTCTCATTTGATGTTTGACCTTTACTCCCTTAAATTTTTTAAAATTAAAATTTAATTTCTTTTCTTAAAGCAGTTGTAAGCTTACAGAAAAATCATGCGGAAAGTACCGAGCTCCTGTAACATCCACCTGACAGTTTTACCTATTATTAACATTTTGCATTAGTGTGATACATTTTTCACACTTGAACCAATGTTAATTATATTATTAGCTGAAGTCCATAGTTCACACTAGAGTTCACTTTTTATGTTGTACAGCTCTGTGATGGTTAGGCTAATGTGTCAACTTGGCCAGGTAATGGTGCCCAGTTGTTTGGTCAAGCAGGCACTGGGCTAACTGTAATACAAGGACATTTCATGGATTTTAATCATTGGTGAGTGGATTGCATAGATGGCTGGTAGCATCTACAATCAGCTGAGGAGACTGCCATCAGCAATGAGTGATGTCTCATCCAATCAGTTGAAGGTCTTAAAAGGGAAGTGATTTCAGCATTCAGAGAGAGAATTCCCATCTCTTCAGACAGCCAGCGTCCCCTGGGAACTCACCAAGGACCTTCTTTGGAGCCCCTGGTTTGCAGCCTGCCCTGGGGGAATTTGGACTTGTGCATCCCCACAGTCTTCTCTTTAAGCAGAATTTTATAAAATCTCATACCATTTACAGATATCTCCTGTCGGTTCTGTTTCCCTAGAGAACCCTGACTAATACAAGCTCTATGGTTCTTTTTGAAAAGATTTTAATTTTGGTAACATATATACAACATGAAGTTTCCCATTTTAACCACTTTCTTGTACTCCCTTTTAAAGTGAGTTACATTTTCAAGTATTATAGGACATCTTGTGGAATTTGACTTTTAGGAGACTTGACTTCTTTGGTTTGAGCATCTATACTGAAAACCAGGAAAAATCTAAATTCTCTCAGCTTCTCACTCGTGAATGGTGGCCATAAAATGTAAGAGGAAATTTTAGATAAGAGAAAAGTTATTTATGCTATATCAGACCCCTGACTTGTATTCTCCTTGTCCCGTATAGGCTTTTGGTAAGGGCCGATTCCAGCTTTGCCTCCTGCACTGGGTTCTCCTGGACGTAAGAGAGGGCCATGTGGGGTGCTTCTCTGCCTGACCCCTTACAGTCTGCAGGGCTGCCCTCCACGGCTGTGGGACCCCCTGGGCGAAGCTGCTCTCGTGAGAGCAGTGGTGCTGCCATCAGCTGGTGTGGTTAGCTGCGGGTGGCTGCTTTCCCCCTCTGTCACGTCTGTGCTCTCGAGCCACCTGTCTCAGCTCTACCCAACATGCTGGTATCCATAGGGGAGGCTGGGATCCCCCTCCCCTCCGCCGAGTTTCCCGTAATTGCTGTTCCTTTGGCAGAGCACTTGGCTCACATAGTACCCTGTTGGAATCAAGGGTGTTCTCTAATAGTCTTCCACCCATTTGCCACTCAGTCACCCCAGGCTTTGCAAAATGTCACTCAGCAAAAGGCTCAGTGGCCTTCCCTGAGAGCCTCTCATGGAGGCGCTGCTCACTCCTCTGGGATGAAGGAGAGTTGGGTCCTCCCCAAGGATGCTTGGTGCCACAGCCCTGGAGACTTTAGTCTCCCCACAACTTCAGGGATGAGAATCCCTGCCTCAGGGACTGCTTGCTCTTTGTTCTTGATGAAAAGGCACAACTGTGCCCCAGTGTACTGATATCAGACCCCAAGCAGACTCAGTACAAATATCTAGGTTGCTTAATGACAAACGAATACTCTGAGTCCCAGATGAAGCTGAATTGTAAGTCACTGCATCCTAGATATTTGCATCTTGTGGGAAATGATACAGGGATGCTATTTTTTACTTTGCCAGTAAGGACAGCAACAAAAATCTACTATCATGCATTTTTATCCTGTCATGAAAAAGAAAAGTCTATAATCTTTGTATAAAAGAGAATTATTAAATAGAATAGATTTAGTTTTGTAATTCTTTTATTTATTAAGCAGAGTTATTGAGATATATTCATATACCATACGATCTATCCACAGTGTATAATTAATGTGTAATTCCTATTTTTCTCAGTTCACTGAGGCTGCATGAAAAGTTGGCCAGGAACTGGCTCTGTTGACTGGTCCCAACTTTGGGAATGACTGTTCTTTGAAATTTGTTAATTTAATTGAAGTATCCCTGGGGAATCTCTTTCAATTCTTTTAACTTAAAGAAAGTCACAGCTAAGGTACAACTTCCTCCCCTTCCTTCTACCTTTACATATCTTTTCAATACATTTGAACAAGTATCTATTGTCTTGCATTGACCTCTAATGGTTTTGTATGTGGATATCTGGTCTCTTCCAATTTGATTGTAACACAGGTAAATAGAAGGTACTAAACAACTAATTATTTGAATTTAGCTTCTAAAATACACATTAGTATCTTGTTTAGAGGACTGTCGGCTATTCAACATTTGTGTATGTGTTTTTTGAAAATTTGTTGGAATCCTTAATTTCCATATATAAAGAAATGAAAGAG
Organism: Cabassous unicinctus; assembly: GCA_029593785.1. Classification (NCBI taxonomy): domain Eukaryota; kingdom Metazoa; phylum Chordata; class Mammalia; order Cingulata; family Chlamyphoridae; genus Cabassous; species Cabassous unicinctus. The sequence continues at coordinate 19,093 of JAQZBX010032163.1, read as the reverse complement.
GCACCATTTTGAAGAATTAAGCCAGCTTTGTAAAATAAGAACACAAGCTTTGGGGCCAAGTTTTCATCTTCATCTGTATCTACAAATGAAGCTGGAAAGATGAACTACCTATCAAGTAGATCTACCCCTGCATTTGTGGCACCTTTAAAGTCTCTCATCATTTTTGATGATTTAGGTAGGGTTAATGATTTAGGGTATAGCAAGGTAGTTGAGGCTTTTCCAAAAAATATCAGAATTGTTTTTCATTTTAATATACTTTTTTATTTCAAAAATCATAAAGTGTTCCTTAAAGTGACAGTTGAGTATCAGTATTTATGACTTTCTGATTGCTCTAGCAGTTTTAAAAAATAAAAATGAGACTCAGGTAAAATTTAAGTGGAAAAGATTAAAAATTCAGAATTATGGACTTTTTCCATTTGAATATATATTCATTTTTTTTTCTTTGCCAAGAAGTTTTATATGTCAACCTTAATTTCCCTGTATTTTACAATCCTTGAAAAAGTACTTAATTTCTTTTTTGAAAATACATGAACAGTTTAACTTTTCAAAAATAAACCCTTTAGGATCAGCTTTTATACTCTACTTTTGATGACAAACCAAGCAGACACACCACCCATCTTGCAAAGGAATGATTCAGTTTGGGGCACAGACTGCGGAGCATATGAGTGAATGTGAGTGGATAAATGACAGAACATCATTATCTTTAGGATGTTTTAAACTGCTATAATTTATGATAGCCACATGACTGATTTGTAATATGTGCTCAAAACTGCTCATTTACCTTCCTGTGACTTCTTGTTCTGCTAAATGAGTTTTCAGATTCATATGCCTCAAGTCTTATGAGTAAATTAAACCATATTTCTTTACCCAAGATGCAGCTTGTTAATCAATTTATGATTTTGTGACTGGTTTCTTCAAATAGGGTATTTATACAAATATTTAGTGGAGTACGTTACTAACGTATTATTTATTTGGGGCTAGAAGGAATAATATGATGTATGTAAGTAGGTTAATTACAACAAATATTTTTTGGGTGTCTACCAAGCACTGTTTTAAGTGCTGGACTGTAGCAGCAAATAATATATAAAAAAAGCTCTATCCTTATGGGATTCATATTCTAATGAATCCTGATGAACTCGTTTCATTGTTTTTTAAAAAACTTGTTATGTGAGCTAATTGAGTTTTATATAAAAGTACTCAGATAGTTAGATATTGCAGCCTTACTAGAAAAAGAACCAAGATAATTTAAGATTGGATTTCTAGGGGTAGTATTTGCAAAGGGATGTGGTAAAACACCCTTTTTATAGATCTGGTATCTGAGCAATAGCAGGTACAAATTGTGTGAATAAGACTGACCCAGCCATGAAGAAAGTAACATGCAAAGCTTAGAGAAATTGTACAAGGTATTGTGTCTATCTCCTCAGCAACTACATAAACGCTTTCCAAACATGTATGAAGCACTCTAAAAGGCAGAAAAGTATCCTCACATCTGATCTAAGAGAACAGTTTTATTCAAAGCAACACTGAAAAACATTTTGGAATTTTGGAATTTTGAGAATGGCGTAAAATTTTAGGCAGAGCTCACAGAGTTTGGACATCCACCTTCCCTAGCTCCCATTTACCCCTTGCTCCATCTGACTTATGATGTTCTTTACATGGTGAAGAAGTACTGGGTGTCTATTCGGAAGACCTGGCTTGAGTCCTAGCTTTCCTATTTGTTGTTTGTGTGGCATGAACAAGCAACCTCTCTAAGCCTGTCTGCTCATCTACCAAATAAAAATAAGAATACCAATCTCAGAAGGTAGTGGTGAAGAATAATTATAAAGCATGTGGAAGTGCAGTGAAACAATTAATAATTAGAATTTGTATAATAATTAACACTTCCCAAGGAATGGAAATAAAAGAGAAACACAGGACCTCTGTATATACCAAAGGCTACCAAATGGAATGGCAGGTAGTAGGAGTTTTATTTCAGTCAGATGTTTCTGTCAGGTTGTGCCTTGAATCATAACATGTGGGAGGCTGACTACTCGGCTTGTGGAAAGTTGTATCAGGCTTGAACTATTCAGATCACTAGTTACTCACTCTTGCCAGGCTGGTTCCAGATGGAACTTTATAAGGGACGTACTTCCTGTAGATATGACCAACTCTGGAACATGGAACATCAAACATTTCTCCTCCACACATCCAAACCTAATGAAGGGAAATTAAAAAAATACAACAAAAGAGAATAGTGAATTCCACATGCACAAAAACAATTATTAGCAAGATTTATTTAAAAAAATCTTAAAAATCTCCTAAAGTTTGGAAGTCAATTGTTCCTATTCATTAAAAATGGCTAGAAAGAAAGCCACATTTAAAAAACTTTGATTCATAAAAGAACAGAACCAAAGTACTAGTTCAGTGCAATTTTTATTTCAGTAGAAACACATAGTCTTTTTAAAATTCCACCATAATTTTATCATGAATATTGCATTGAGCCATCATTTACTGCTCAGTCCGATATCTTATTTATTTAGATATTTGTTGTGATAATCTTGTTGTGAAAGCATTTGAATAAATAACATTGGAATTTAAAATACAAATTTAAAAATACAAAATGTAAAAAATGGAATTGCTAAAATAGATCAATGATTTAAGGAACATAAACTTTGTTACAAACTAAGTTATATCTAGATTCTGAAACTTGCAACAGAGTGAATCTTTTAAATCATGGTTGCATTCTAATTTCTCCCCATTATCAATTTTTTAGTGATGTGGACTAAATAATTAGTGTGTGGACTCAGGAAATATTAAAATCAAGGTGTATGTTACTTATATATAGTAACAAAAATTGATGGGTTACATTTCACCATGACTACTCAGACAGACACACAATCATCGTTTTATATAACAACTTACTACTACAAAAGGACTAATTATCAAACGTAAATTGTCTTCATATAGACTAGATATTTAACTGTTTTCATTGCAAGAAAAAGGTTAAAAAAGAGTTAGACACACAGCTTGTTTTAAAGTATTATATTAAAAGAGAGAAAAAGAAATGTTTGTTATGCCTTAACTTAAGTTCACATCCAACTTTTGTTTTTACCAAGAGGAATGATATGCTGAATGAATAGTGATAAGGATGACTGGAAGTCCAAGGGATGACAAAGCAATTATTACCAAATACTCAGTTAATTTAAATGAGTTCAGGACTTCTCAGGGATAAATTTCAACTTGATAAGGTATTTATTAATTATTTGGATTAAGACATCTGATGTATGTGTGGATGATTTATAGCTGTAGCAGCAGTGGACATTTTAAACTACAGTATCAACATCTGGAAAGATCTCAAGTGTACAGAAGATTAAATATAAAAAAGATAAATATAAGGACCTGTCCCAGGACCTAAAAGAACACAACGCTTCCAGAGCAGGATGAGGTAGAAAAAAAACTGAGTAGCACAAAACACACATCACAAGCATAACACAGAGAGCCTAGGGAATAAGTGTCCCCATGTACTTGGACCTGAAGTCGTATGCTAATTTCTGGGTAAATGCATTATATTTTCTTCTATGGGGAATTACCAAGATGGGAAGTTCCTGTGTTTTAGGATAAACAATTGAAAAAGCTGGACATGTATAGTATCGATAAGATAACATTCAGAGGAACCCTTTTCAAATATTTGAAGAGCTTAGTATTTGGAAGGGATGTTTCGGAGAATCTCAAGAAGAAAGAACTAGAATTAAGTAAGTAGAGCTATAAGGAGATAGGTTTTGATTCAGTGGAAGGAAGAACTGTCTAAAAGAATGATTAGAGATGAAATGAGCTTCCTATGACTACAAGTGTTGAAATCTATAGTAGATGAGACTTTGGAGACAAGCATATAGCTTTGGGTGGACAGTTGACGTAGCTGATAATTAAGGTAATTCTAATAATAAGAGCTAACATTTATGAATGCTTACTATGCACTTTCCATGGATTATTTCATTTAATGCTTACAACCCAATGATGGATGTTACTATTTCCCTGATTAAATAGATATTCTAGGGAGGCTGAGTAACTTGCCCAAAGACACAACTAGCTACCACCTGAACTGAGATTCGGATCTTGGTAGTCTGACTTCAGAATCCATGTGCTCAAGGAATATTCTATATAAAGGGTCGAGAAACTTTGTAATGGCTCAGATAGTAAATATTTTAGGCTCTGTGGGCCATATGGTCTCTTTTACAGCTACTCCCCTCTGCCAATGAATAGGCGTGGATATGTTGCAATAAAACTTCATTTACAAAAACAGGGCTGTTGTCTCTTGACTTCTGTTCTGTCAGAGGCAAAGCCCTTTCAAGCACTGAGGTGCAGTGATTCTAAGATAATATATGTAGGAGATGATATTTTCCAAAATTGGACACCATCTTATCTCCCATTGCACAAGCTTTTCTACAATGTGACCTTAGCACCTTGCCACCAAAATGTGAGTCTATGGGCGCTTTTCTGAATTTGGGGGGCTTGTGGATTCTTAGACCTGTGGAACACAGCAGAGGTGACAGAAGCTAAGTCTGAAAAGCAATGCAGCTCCTGCCTCGTTCACTGAGACACTCATTTTGGGAACCCTGAAAGACCACATAAAAAAACCTGACTCCTTGCAGCTGCCACATTGTGAGGAATCCCAGGCAACGAGAAGCCATGTGAAGGTGCTCAGGTCAACAGCCTCAAGTGAGGTCCTAGGCGACAGCCAGCATCAACTGCCAGGCGTGTGAATGAAGATGCCTCCAGGTGATTCCAGCCAGCAGCTATTAAAGCACCCCTAGCTCTCTGTGCTTTGTCCAAATTTGGGACCCACAGAATCCCTGAGCATTCTAAAATGGTGTTTTATACCACTGAGGTTTTGAGTGCTTCCCTGTGCAGCAGTAGTACCTGAAACTACGTATTTCCAAATGCATGATAAACCTGAACTGCCGACACAGATAGCCAAAATGTATGGATCACCTACAGATGCCATCTTAGCCTATTATGGTAGCTGTAGTCCTAGGATTCCCTAATTTCCATGTTCTCTTTTTCCTGCAAGAGAACATATTACTTGGCATACTACGCAGTCATAACTTTCAGTGGGACCACAATTCTTTTTCGTAAGAAAGGTGATCACCTTGTTACCATTAATCAGTGAAGGTGACTCATCTCTCTTGCAGGCCTAGAGGATGGTAACAAGCAAGGGCAAAAAGTGGGGCCAAGGCCTGGGGCAGTGCCTCATATTTTCTGGCTTTAATCTATTTTTTGGTTCATGTAGTCTTGCAGAAAGGGGGCAGAGTGAACTAAATGCTATTTTTTTTTTCAAGGGCATTTAGTCTTTTTTAAAAATCAGTTTTATTGATACATATTAATAAAGCATACAATCCATCCAAAATGTACAATTAATGGTATTTGGTATGATCACATATTTGTGTATTCATCACTTCAATAATTATTAGAACCTTTTCATTATTTCAATAATAATGCTACTAATAAACAGTCAAACAAACAAAAGCCATCACCGCTCAATCTCTCTGTGCTTCCCCTGCTGTACACAGCTGCTATTTCTGGCTGTTCTTACACTTTATTTATTTATTTATTTTTCATTTTGGAGTAATGAAATTATTCTAAAATTTTTTTGTGGTGATGAACACACAACATTGTGATTTATACTAAAGGCCATTGATTATACATTTCAGATAGATTATATGGAATGCAAACATATCTCAATAAAACGGCTTTAAAAAACTAACTAAATGCTTTCTTATGAGAATGTTTGCCAGGGTGAGAGTTGCCACAGTAGAAAGCCAAATAGGTCATGATTGCCTTCCTTTCTGAGGTATGACAAAACAAACTAATAGACACTGTGATGACTTCCTAACTAATTCTTTACAGAGGGTCACTTTTAAAATAACCATGCACAAGCAGTTTTTAAAGATCTCCAAATCAGTTTTCTATTGTTGCAGAACAAATTATCATAGACTTAGTGATGTAATAAGAGCCAGTTATGATATCACAGTTCTGTAGGTCAGAAATTCATGCTGATTCACTAAGGTCTCTGCTCAGAGTCTCTCAAAGCTGAGATCAATGTACTGCCTCCAAGCTCATTTAGGTTGTTGGCAGAATTCAGTTCCTTGAGGTTGTAGGACTGAAGGGCCTATTTTCTTGCTGGCTGTTGGCCAGGGACTGTTCTCAGCTCCTAGGGACTGTTCTCAGTGCTTGTCCCCTGGCCCCTTCCATTTCAGCAATGGAGAGCCTCCCTCACATCAAATGGAACCTGTCTGACTTCCTCTGCTGCTACCAGCTGGAGAAAACCTTCTGCTTTTAAAGGGCTCATGTGATTAGGTTAAGCCCATCAGAATCATCTCCCTATATTAAGGTCAACTGATTAGCAACCCTAATTACACTTGCAAAATCCTCTTTGCCATGTAATATAACTTAATCATGGGAAGGATCATCTTAGAATTCTGCCTACCACAATCTCCACTTAATTGAAATTCATGTTTCCTATCAATAACCTACTACAGATATTCTTCCCATCAGAATTTTTTAAAAAATAGCTAAGTCACATTCATGAAATTTCTGTCCTGATATTTTTTCAATCTTTTCTTTGAGATTTATTTATTTCTCCCCACTCCCTCATTGTTTGCATTTGCTATGTCTGTTTGTTGTGTGCTGGTCTTTTTTTTTTAGGAGGCACCGGGAACTGAACTGGGGATGTCCCATGTGGGAAGGAGGTGCCTAATCGCTTGAGCCACATCTGCTTCTCTGTCCAGATTTTTTAATATATTAAACTCAATGTTGTTAAGAAAACTATAGAATCCTAGAATTTAATCCAGTCTCCATACTACAACCATGATCTCTTCAACATAAATCTGAGCATATTTAAAATCTTTCAGTGATTTTCTATTGCTCTTAGAAGAAAGTTAAAAATCCTCCATAAGGTTTCCAAGGCCATGCCTTATCTGTAATAGCATGCATCCACCATTATGGTATCATACAGCATTGTTTCACTGCCCTGAAAATGCTCTGTCCCTGCGCTATTTTCAATTCCTTAGAAAGCACCAAGATTCCTTTCTCAGAGTTTTCTCCCAAAATCTGACTTCTCTAAAGGAAATTCACCCTTCCCTCTCTTCTTCCCCATCCCTTACCCTTTTCCCATCTGTTTTCCACATTTCAGCTTAACTGTCACAACTGAACTCTTGGCTTTGGTTTGGACACTGTTTTATGCTCTGATTCCATCCTGCACTTCTCTTTCATATATGATTAATTAATTGAGTCACTTCATATGTAGTGAACACTTACTACATGGCAGGCATTGTTCACAGTGCTGGGGCTACAGTGAGCAACAGATTCAAAGTTCTGAAAACATGGAGATTGCTTTTGAGTGGAAACAGCTATAATTAAATGATTGCATATGTTTTTATGTATGATTTGCTTAGTGACTCATTGGACTATTAAATTCCATAAATAAACAAATTTGACAACCTAGATGAAATGGACAAATTTGTAGACATGCACCAACAACCTACAAGAACTCGACAAAACAATTATATTTAAAGAGATTGAAAATCATAAAAAATCTCTCAACAGAGAAAAGTCCAAGACCAGATGGCTCACAGGTAAATTCTACCAAGCATTTCGAAAAGAATTAACACCAATCCTGTTTAAAATCTTCCAAAAAATTGAAGAAGAGGGAAAATTACCCAAAATATTTTATGAAGCCAACATCACCCTAATGTCAAAGCCTGATAGAGATACTGCAAGAAAAGAAAATTATGGACCAATTTCTCTAATAAACATGCATGCAAAATTTCTCAACAAAATACTTGCAAATAGAATCCAACAGCATATCAAAAGAATTATATACCTGGTATGCAAGGGTGGTTCAACACAAGCAAATCTACCCCATTAACAAATTGAAGGAATAAAACCTTATGATTGGCTCTCTGTGCCTAGAGGAGCCCACACCAAATCTTGGTGTGTATTTCCATCTTTCTCTCCTATTTCTCAACAAGCTCTGTTCTTTCCCCCATTTCTCAATAAATTATTTTTACTGGCCTAACTAAACTGGTGTGTTCTTAAATTCATTTATGCAAAATAGCCAAGAACCTAGAGGAATCCAACACTTCCCCGTCTTCATTTGGCGAGCCATTGCCAGGAGAAGGATAAGTGAGTGGTGCTCCTTGACCCTTACTGGAGACTGCTGTTAAAGTTAAAGGAATTGCCAGCTGGGTGCACTTATCCTGAGTGAAGCCAGCTGCCCAAGGAAGTGCCCGCTCTCCAGAAGCACCTGATGGGATGTACGCGTGCCAGTCATTGGATGGCCTAAAATACCTCTTCAAGGAACAAAGCTAAGCAGTGTCTGTGTCAAAGCCAGCTGTTCCCTCTAACTCTAGGCCAAACACCTATTGCTAGGGGGAGAGCAAGCCAAGACACCCCTTAAGAAATCTTGTCTCTTTTCATTTCCTGTAGTTTCTCCCTATACAATAACTAAAAGGGAAATGCCTCTTGTCCCCCTCTTAGCTGTCTTAAACATAACTACCACCATGGAAAACTGGGATTGGCAATTTATACAAAATCCCGTTATCTATTACAATCTCTCCCTAGAGCTAACTAACAGCATAGAAGAAACTAAACGTGCCTTAGAGGTCCTAAGACAGCAGACTCTCTCGCTGCTGTAGTAGTGCAGAATCGCACAACTCTAAACATGCTAACAGCAGCACAGGAGTGGGGTGGGGACATGCTTATTTCTCAAGGAAAAAACTGCTGTTTCTATATAAATCACTCTGGAATAGTCCTAGACAGCATTTGAAACCTGCAAGATGAAACCCACCAACTTCAGGGGGATGCAGCCTCTAAAGGCACCTGGCCTTTCTCTCTCATGATCCAGTATGACATAGCTGGCCCCCCTATCTGGGTCCACTTACCACCATCTTCTTTATCCTTTTAGTGGGGCCATCTATATTCAAAATTCTAACTAAGTTTATTTCTTCCAGAATCAACGCTTTCCAAAATAAGATATTAGTTATGAAGGGATTTCAGCCAGTTCCAACCACAGTGTTGGACCTGTCTTCCCCCAGCCTCAATAGAACAGCTAGAATGGTTTATGCCCTGTCAGGCAGGGACTACTGCCCTCACCAGCAAGAATGATGTGAGAATGATCATTGCCCCTCAGCACCCCCTTAAGAATAAGGGCATGAACTCTCTGAGGGGGGAGTTGAGGCAGGTTAGCCAGGGAAATGAGGAGAAGAGAGCCACAACATGCCAACAGACAACATGGCTGCAAGATCTTGCTGAGACCTTGAGTTTAGCCTTGAAGTCCCAGTTTATCTTTCTGGGACCTCCCCTTGGCCCCAGATATTCCAAACAGGCTTCTCCATTGGCCCCCACCATTGGTGGTGTAACCAATAATAGCTAGGGCTCATCCCCTTAGCATTAGCAAGGGGGAGGAATAATTAACAGTTTAAAAGGTAACCATGAAAGGCAGAGCGTGCTTTCTCTGCCTAGAGGAGCCCACACCAAATATTGGTGTGTATTTCCATCTTTTTCTCCCATTTCTCAGCAAGCTCTGTTCTTTCTCCCATTTCCCAATAAATTCTTTTTACTGGCCTAAAACAACAACAACAACAGCAACAACAAAACCAAACCAAACCACATGATCATGTTAATCAATGCAGCAAAGGCATTCATCAAAAGCAAGCATCCTTTCTTGATAAAAACACTTTGTAAGATAGAAGGAAAATTCCTCAATATGATAAAGGACATGTACGAAAAATCCACAGCCAACATTGTATTCAATGGGGAAATGTTGAAAGCTTTCCCTCTAAGATAGAGAACAAGACAAGGATGCCCACTGTCACCACTATTATTCAATATTGTGCTAGAAGTTCTAGCTAGAGCACTTCAGTAAGAAAAAAAAAAAAAGGCATCCAAGTAGGAAAAGAGGAAAAAAAACTCTGTTTGCAGATGACATTATCCTATATTTAAAAAATTCTGAAATGTCTATGACAAAGCTACTTGAGCTAATAAATGAGTTCAGCAAAGTGGTAGGATACTTAACAACATGCAAAAATTAGTAACATTTCTGTACACTAGTATCAAACAATCTGAGAAAGAAATCAGGAAAAAATTCCATCAATAGCAACAAAAAGACTCAAATACCTAGGAATCAATTTAACCAAAGAAGTACAGGACCTATATTCAGAAAACTACAAAACAATGCTAAAAGAAATAAAAAAAGATCTAAACAAATGGAAAGACATTCCATGTTCATGGACTGGAAGACTAAATATCATGAAGATGTCAATCCTACCCAAACTGATTTATAGATTCAAAGCAATACCAATCAAAATTCCAGCAGCCTACTTTACAGAAATAGAAAAGGCAATTACTAAATTTATTTGGAAGGGAAAGTGCATCTGAATAGCCAAAAGCATCCTAAAAAAGAAGAGTGATGTGGGAGGACTCTCACTGTCTGACCTTGAAACATATTACAAAGCTATAGTGGTCAAAACAGCATGGGATTGGCATAAAGTTAGACACATTGATCAATGGAATAGAATTGAGAGTCCAGAAATAAACCCTCACCTCTATGGCTAACTAGTTTTTGACAAACATACCAAGTCCACTTTTCTGGGACAAACAGTCTCTTCAACAAATGGTGCTGGGAGAACTGGATATCCATAACCAAAAGAATGAAAGAGGATCTCTAGCTTACTCCCTATACAAAAATCAACTAAAAATGGGTCAAAGACCCAAATATAAAGGCCAGGACCATAAAACTACTAGAAGAAAATTCAGGTAAACATCTTCATGATCTTGTGGTAGGTGGTTACACCCAAAGCATGAGCAAGAAAAGAAAAAATAAATAAATGGGACCTCCTCAAAATTAAACACTTTTGCACCTCAAAAGACTTTGTCAAAATGTTGAAAAGGCAGCCAACTCAAAGGGAGAAAATATTTGGGAATCACATATCTGATAAGGGTTTAATATCCATGATACACAAAGAGATTCAACAATTTAACAATAAAAAGACAAATGACCCAATTAAAAAATGGGCAAAAGACTTGAATAGACATTTGTCCAAAGAAGAAATACAAATGGCGAAAAACCATGTGAAAAATTGTTCAACATCACTAGCGATTAGGGAAATGTAAATCAAAGCTTCAATGAGATATTTCGCACCTATTAGAATGGCCACTATTAAAAAGCTGGAGAACTACCAATGTTGGAAAAGATGTGGAGAAATAGGAACACTTATTCACTGTTGGTGGGAATGTTGAATGGTACAGCTACCGTGGAGGACTGTGTGGCAGTTCCTAAGGAAGTTGAATATAGATTTGCCACATGATCCGGCAATACCACCACTGGTAGAACTGAGAGCAGTGACACAAACAGACATCTGCACACTAATATTCATAGCAGTGTTATCTGCAATTGCCAAAAGATGGAAACAACCCAGGCACCCATCAACTGATGAATGAATAAACAAATTGTGGTATATACACATGATGGAATATTATTCAGCTGTAAGAAGAAATGGCGTTGTGAAGCATGTGACAACATGGGTGAATCTGGAGGACATTATGTTGGGTGAAACAAGGCAGACACAAAAGGACAAATACTGTATGACTGCACTATTATGAACTAAATATATTGTGTAAACTCATGGAGTTAATAACTAGAATATAGGTCACAAGAAAATTGAATGAGGTTAGAGAATGGAAAGATGAGGGTTAATCTGTGCAGAATTGGTAAAAAAGGTTTTTTGTTAATCTTTGGAAATGAATAGAAAAGGTGAAAGCACACCATAATGTTTGTATCTAGTAGTGCTATTGTATGGGCATGACAGTGGTTGGAAGGGAAATTCTAAGATCATATATATTACTACAAGGAAAGCTAAAAAATGTAATGGGACTGGATAGCCTAGTGAAACTGCACGTGAAATATGAATTTGGGTAATATTGCATGCATAAGACTATTTTTCTTTGAAACTGAACAAGTGCACATTAATGTTACAAGACATTAATATCAGGCAAAAATGCAACCAAAGCAAACTATGGGCAGTAGTATATATTAATGTATTAATAATCTCCCATTAAGGATAAAAGTGTAAATATACTAAGGGAAAGAAACTAGGCACGAGGTACTACATATTGCTTGACTCCATCTCTATAAAATATAAATACAAATAAACTAGAGAAACAGAAACAGAATAGCAGCTATGTACTACAGGGGAAGCATAGAGAGATTGAAAGGGGATGAGTTTTTTTAAAAAGTTATTATTATTGGAATAATGAAAATGCTCTAATAACGATTGAAGTGATGAATGCACAACTATGTGATCATACCAAATACCACTGATTGTACACTTTGGATGGATTGTATGCATTATTAATATGTATCAATAAAATCGATTTGTCGAAAAAAATTCCATAATTATTTTGTTCACCATTACATCCCCAGCTACTAGTGAAAAGCTTAGCTCATAATAGATACTCAATAAATATTTGTTGAATAGATAAATATGGTCTCCTCTTATTTTCATTTTACTCATTCTCCTCCATATATAGGGACCTTAAAGCGTTTCCCATTTTAATGGAGCTCCATACAACCTCAGGACCAGTTTTTGCCACCATTAGCACACCAAGTCAATTGTACCACATCTTATAGCTGTTTTTCTATATATCACCATGATGTCTTTATTTTTTCAATCTTATAATAAAAATGCCTATTTAGTAGAAATATACAAATCTTTACTCATTAGAGAGATGTGTTTAGTTAACAGGGTGTAAACAGTTCTGTAGGAAAGCACAATTGTTGTGGCATTTATCAAATTCTATATTTGTTCTGAACGATGTGGTTTATATTTTTAACAGACATTTACTGCTAGTAAAATGTGCTGATAGTTTAAAAAACATCTATGGCACTGTCATATTTAAATATCTAATCCTTGGAGAAATGTTTTCGATTTACAAATAATGTGTCTTCTTTTGACATCATAAATATTGTTAAGCAATATTATTTTACCCATGAATGAACACAGGGTATTTTTTCAAAATGTAGCTCAAATTGACTCAATAATTGAATGCTTGCCTTATTTTTCTAATCACTTTTCAATATCAGCCACAAACTGGAATTTAGAGAATGCTAAATTGAATGGAATCATACAATTATACTGGTTACTTGGTATATGAAATTAGCTTCAGTAAGAATTTTTTTTTAAACACTTAAAATATTTTTTTAAAAAGATACTTAGCTTACATAAATGTTACATAAAAAATAGGGGATTCCCATATGCCGCATCCCTACCCATCCCATACTTTCCCACATTAACAACACCCTTCATTAGTGTGGTACATTTGTTACAATTGATGAACACATTTTGGAGCATTGCCACTAAGTGTGGATTACAGGTTACATTATAGTTTATACTCTCTCCTGCACAATTTTGTAAGTTATGACAAGATATATAATGGCCTGTATCTGTCATTGCAACATCATTCAGGACAATTTCCAAGTCCCCAAAATGCCCCCATATTACACCTGTTTTCCCTTTCCCTCCCCTCAGAACCTCTGGTGGCCACTGCCTCTACATCAATGATAAAAGTTCTTTCGTTGCTAGAATCAGAATAAGTCTATAGTAGAATACCAGTAAGTCTACTCTAGTGCATAGGTCATTCCCCGATCCTGAGGCTCCACCTCTAATTGAGAAGGGGCTTAGATACCTACTTTCAGGAATCATTTCTATAGTTCAGTGGGAATTTGATTGTCAGGAGGATAACAAGGGAACATTATTATTATCAGGTGTAAGATGAAGCCTGATATGCTATATGGAAATGGTGGATGAAATCCTTTAAAAAAAATTTAGTAAAGCATTCAGTTCTAAACCTTGCTCCCTCTCACCTTGCCTCCTACGATTCTCCCCTTCCCTCACTCTCCCTCGAGCTCTACTTGCTTCTTTTGTGTTCTTCTAACAGGCCAGACACCCTCCCTTCAGAGGGCTGTTGCACTGGCCGCCTCCTCTGCCTGGAATTCTCTTCTTCCAGATCTCCACAGGGCTAACTTGCTCAGCTCTTTACCTCTTAGCTCCAGCATCCTCATGCCAGTAAGGTTTTCTCTGAACATCCTCTCATCCACTCTCCGTCCTCATCACCCTGCGCTGTTTCTGTCCTCAAAGCACGTACCACCTTCTAACTCAGTAGATAACTTCACTTATAATGTTTATTGTTTGCCATCCGCCACCTGCCCCCAACAAGGCAAGGATCTTTGTCTTTTTTTACTGAGTGATGTATTTTAGACACATAGAACAGTGCCTGTCACAGAGTAGGTGCTCAGCAAGTATTTGTTGAATGAATGAATGCATAATTGGTTTATTGACACAAAAACTAAGGTTAATTCCAGATAACTGAATTCGTTAATGACAGTTCATTCTGTACCTGCCATTAAAAATAAAAACAATAATCTCTAGTACATTCAAATACAAATTTTAAGTGTAGCTATCTTAAGCTTATTTTCAGTCATCACTGGTTTGTTATAGAATAAAGAAATGACTGATGCTGAAAATACAGCATACTGTATATAAACAAGTAATTAAATTTCTGGGACTGGAAAATAATTTTCTAATTGTATGACTTGGGTAGGTTGAGGTTGAAAAATTTAAGACTAGATAGTCACCCATTTTACCATCTCTCTAAAAATTAAAATATTAATTTTTAACTTGAAAAGCATTGGTGTGTAGATGTTGAAAAGGCCATGTTTGCAACTAAACTACTTTTCTGGAATAGGTGCAATCAAAACTGAACCTTTGGCCTGACTTGCTCTAAAAAGAGCACCGATGGGAAGATGCACCCATACGCACCACTGCTTTGCTTTATTTTTAGAAACCTGGGTACTGGGGTTATTCTTTGAACCAAGGAGAAAAGAGGAACAGCTATTCCGACCTTTCCTGACCTCCTTTTTCTATTTGGTGGTCAGAATATAGTAAAAAAGGAAATTGGAAAGTGTACCTACAGTCTTTAATGAGGACATGGTGGTTTCTATTAGGGGAATCCTAAGTTTCTTGAGCTATTTGCTTGGGATGTTTTCAAAGTAAGAAATGCTCTGTTATGTCAGTATAAAAAAGTTGTGCCCAAACTATCTTGCATTTAATGAGCTTCAGGGGCTCTGGATGGCTCTGGAGGGCTTCAGAGTACACAGTGTTGACAAGATGACTACTTATAGGGTGCAGGATTCGTATTTACAGGAACACTGAGCAGGCTTGAAGACAGCGATTGGGGGGTGGAATGGAACACAAAAACAGATTTCACTTTTGTTTGCGGTTTATTTGAAACATTAAGTCTCGGACAGGACAAATGGACTTGAACATCATCAGTTTGCTTCCTTAGGTAAAATATTATGGTTAAGGACATAATTTACCATTTCCCTTAACTTGTAATTCTACAGCTTAGCTTAGACAGTACATTGGAAGCAAAATGTCTGCTTTATCATATTTCCATATGTCTATAGCTTTAATTTGCTGGATTTCTCTATTTGCTAAAAATAAATAAAAAATCTTAATTTTTTAAAAATTGACCTTCTGTGGTGGAACAACAATGCCTTTCTTTTAGAGAAATATCCACACTTGTGATTCTCTTCTGCCCCTCAATTGGATGGTCAATCATACCACCTTCCTAAAGGTCCTGGGTGAGAACATAACTGAGAGCAGGCTATTTGGTGCCCTTTCCTGGGATTTTATCAAATTGGAACTACCTTTCTGGTGGTCAACCAGAAACCAAAATCTGAGAGCTGTCAATGCCCATGACTGAGGGGGTGGAAAGGGACTGAAGCTGGTCCAGTGAGCAGCAGAGGGGAGAGAGTCTGAGAGTTCCAGCAGCAAGGGGAGCCCTGTTTCTAGGCCTTCCTGAGACTCAACCAATTTTCTTGACTTTCTCACAGTTTGCTTGAGCTTCCCCTCAAATTCCTCTTTTCGTCTATGTTAGACTTTAGTTTT
Organism: Cabassous unicinctus; assembly: GCA_029593785.1. Lineage (NCBI taxonomy): Eukaryota > Metazoa > Chordata > Mammalia > Cingulata > Chlamyphoridae > Cabassous > Cabassous unicinctus. The sequence continues at coordinate 3,110 of JAQZBX010032163.1, read as the reverse complement.
TGTCTTATAAGCCAAATAATTGAGATAAGAAACTGCCTTCTTGAGCAGGGAGGTTTGACTGTCCTGGAGCGCGAAGGCTGCACCTTGAAAGCACATCACTGACCGTTACTCAGATGTACACCGCCACAACGCTGTGAAGAAGTTTCTACTGATGGGTGATTGACTTTTGTGTGATATTCAATAAGATGAAATTTCATCAAAATAAAAACCTGAACATTCCTAACAGTTCGTAATGGCATTTGCAAATTAAGCTACTTTTACCTCAAGAAGTTGACATATTTTCATGATATGTACAGTGGAAAAGCATACTTTGGACCAAGGGTTGGTCAAAAAATTGGTCTGTGCCTCAATTTTCATCTTCTGTAAAGTAGGAGTGATACACTCCTTCGTAAGGTGAGTGTAAGGCACCAAGTTAATGTGTACAGCACACTTAGGTGGCACATAATTGTGGCCCAAGAATGCTGGTCATACGATTTAAGCTGCCTTGCGGACAGTCTTTATCTTTCTGGAATGCTTAGTGCTACGTGAGAGGGGTCAGGGCATAGGACTACATGAGTCTGTGAGTGTGTGTGTAGAGATGTGGGCATTTTATTCTAAGCTGGCACTCTCACTGCTGACACAGGAGGAGGGAGTAGTGGAAGTCAACTTAAGCTGGCCGTGTATGCTGTTGATTGCTGACCTTGACGTACAGTGTAAAAATGAAATCCGTATGCCTCTAAAGGTAATGTCTATATATACTCTGGAGGGCTCTACAATATTGCCACTGGGATTTGGGTGAAGTACTGAGAGTTTTATGAAATTTTTTGCAACTTTCTATACAAATAGCTCTTGAACTCGGGGGGCAGGGTGGGCAAGCTGACTTACTTTATGTAGATTTACACATCAGAAGCATTAGAGTAATTATAGTAATTTTTTTTCTTAAAGAACAATAGTAAATCAGAAAATACAAAATATTGAAAAAAATCTCAGTGTTAGAAAATGATTTCAACAGGAAGTCATGTTGACCTTAACACAAGCACAGAAAACTGCAAATTCTTCTATCTTGCTTACTTTACAACTGTCTATAAAAGCTAAAATAAAATTAAACAGGGAATTAGGAAAATGCCATCAGACATAAAAGAAATAACAACTGGGAGGAATTCATACTTGCCGTTAGGCTTATATCTAAAATAGACGTAAAATTTAACTTGAAAATGCTCTGTTACACCTGAGGTACCTTTTGCTGGGTAATTGAAATGAATCTCAGACTAGCTTGTGAGACATTTAGCAGCTGTTTCTGTTTATCTTTGAGTTTCTGAATGCATTTAGAGTGATTTTAATATTTTCTTTGGAAGATCAATTCTGGGCATGTTGAACTAAAATGGATATTTTTATGTCACCTAGGCTAACTATTGTAGGAAGAAAACCCATAGGAACAGTTCCAGATATTTTGTTGTGTATCTGGAGGTATTTGGTGTGCCATAAAAAGGCTTCTGTCACATTTTAGATACATTTTGAGGTACTTTTCAGGCTCAGGAGTAAGAGAGGTTTCTCATAAAAGCAATGAGTAGGTATATAAAATATTTTAGAATCATCCTTGGCATAAAAGGGATTTCTAATGAGCACATATTATAAGGCTGAATTTATTCTTAACAAAACCTTGTATACAAAGAATCATCATGATAGTTTATATAGAGATGGTTTAAGGGGAAAAGAGCACATTCCTAAAATAAGATTGAGTTGTATCCTTCTGGGAAGGCAAATAAACTGTTTTAGTAGTATAACTTAAACACTTGAGAAGGTTTTTGTATTTTCACACCCCTGTGGAGAATGGGAAAACGTTTATTCATTAAAGCTAGAGGTTCTTTGCCTATTACTAGAGTCTTGTCTTGGGAACGAGGAATATGGGAAGTGAGAGGAAGTGGGACGTGGGGTGGGGGCAGAGGGACTGGCTTGGGGACGGTGGCCCGGGAACAAGCCCATTTCTTTGAGATGCTGGTGGGCCATTATTCTGTAGTTTCTCCTATAAATCCATCATGGAACACGGAGCATTTGCTGCAACAGGGCTGTGCTGACTGCCAGGCCAGAGGCAGTCAGGCTGGTGGCAAGAGGGAGGCGGGGACGAAAGGGGAGGGAGGCCATGGGCGAGAGCAAGAGTTCAGCAAAGTGCTCATTCCCTGTGCTCAAGGGTTTTCTCCCGCACCAGAGTCCTGGATTGCCCTTCAGATTTTGGCCTGCTACGAACCTCGGGCCTGTTTCTAGAGTTTGTATTTAAACAATCCTGAGATCCCTGTAAATGTATATTAACATGTCAGGGTGATTCAGGAATGTTTAAAAAGGTCTTTCCTGACCACCCAATCTAAAGTCTCTGCATGAAGAGGACGGTGAAAGCAAGGACCAAGGGGACCGCACTTGTGAGCTGGGCCGGGTGTGCGGTTTGGTATGGCAGAAACATTATGTTGGTCAAATACATTATGTTGGTCAAATACAACCATACCTATTCTGGGGCTTCTTCTTCATAATATTGGCTGGTTTAGTTCCTTTTTAGCACTTACCACTGTCAGAAATTATGTTGTTTACTTATCACTTATTTATTTATAATCTTTCCTCCCCACACTAGATTTCATGAGATAGAAACCTTGCCATTCCTGTTGACTATTATATTCTCGGTGTCTGGCATACAGTAGACTCTCAATAAATATTTGCTGGGTACATGAAGACACCTATAAAATGCCTGCTTGTAAAAGTATACATTGTAATTTTATTTTAAAGTACTTACATATATACTATACTACACATGTTATATATGTATGTAAGCATGTATGTATATATACGTATTTGTCAAAAAACAAAATTTAACTTCCCCACTTTTTTTGCACAAATATTCTGTATCTTGATTTTTTTCACTTAGCAATATATTTTTGATATTATTCCTTATAGAAAGAAATAAAGCTGTTGCATTTTTTTTTCAGGTGGTACCGGGGAATGAGCCCTGGATCTTGTACATGGGAGGCAGGCACTCAACCACTGAGCTACATCCACTCCCTGCATTATTTTTAAAGGTCATACTGTAGTTCATAGTATAGATAGATCATAATTAATTTAATCAGTTGCCTCAAGATGGATACTTA
>JAQZBX010032162.1:0-25976 GCA_029593785.1 Cabassous unicinctus | reverse complement strand
ATCCTCATGTCTATTTCATTTATTTATTTCCCTTTCTTTCTTCCTCCCTCCTTCACTGTCTCTATCTCTCTCTCTCTCTGATTATTGAGAAGATTTTATGTTTCTCTAAACTCATGGTAGAAAATAGCCATCACAAATTGACTCCATTGTTTATATGTCCTTGGGAGGTTTGACAGTTTAATTTCCTTAGTACCATTTCTAACTATTTTGAAAATAAACAATTGGATGTCAGCTTGAATTGCATTCACTCCTGGCCATATCATTGTGGCTGAAGGTGAGAAGAGCATGGTAATAACATGACCAGGGAGGCCATTGCATGCTCTGTGTGTTCCTGTGTGTGAGTGTGTGTTTGCATTTGCATTTAAGTGAGGTACTTGCAGTCCTAAAGATGAGACAAATGAGCTCACAAATTCCAGTAGGTGTGTTCTCTAATACAGAGTCTAGATGCAAACCTATAGTTGGAAATATATGTGGCTCCACTTCATCTGTGGGGTATCTTTGCAATCAAATTTATAAAATGTGAAAGATGGAATATATGCATAACTGACTCCCTGCGTCTTAAAGTTTCAATATCAGTGAGGTCAAGTCATCCTTAATCATCTCTGACATTATCTTTGAACACTCTTCCTCTTCCTTATCCCACTATGACACAGGCTTTCTTGTTGGATTTGAATCCTGAAAAAAGCCCTGCCCATAGTTCCTTTGACATTGGCATCCCTCTGCTGGACATACACTGCCCCTGCTTTTCTTATGGTTCCAACATTCTTTTCCTTGAGGTCTTCTTCAAATGTCTTGTTGTGTGCTGGTTTCAATTGCACACCCAGTAAAACATAGCATGCCCTAGTGGCTCACTCTTTTCTACCTGGTATATATAATTTTAGCAGTTGTTACCAAGTGACAAATTGTATTTGCTTTTATTCTTTCTCCATCAAAAGACTTCTTGCACTCTTTTTTCACACTGTATGACTATTACCTGGACAGTGTCTGGCTTAAAGTCAGCACTCAATATATAAACTTTAAATGAAAAAGTGAATTTTTGTGAAAATCTTAGATTACATGACATTTTGAGGAATATTATGAATGTGGGCCCTGAATGACCGTAAGATTCACCTACAGGGAACAGTTCCATAAACAAAATATGGAAATTATTTGCTTGAGTCGAAATGTAAATTATAGATAGATAAGTAATGACTGATTGTTTGAAACTAAGTTATGTTATTTTTTGTCTACTAAATTTTAGTCACTTCAGCAATATAGAACCAGTAAATAATAAAATGTTTCAGAATTTCTTCTACTGGGATTTTCAGTGGAACCAGAATTACTGCCTCTCCTTTGTAACCTGTTCCTGTCCATGTACCTGGGTACCTGCACTGGGAGCCTGCTCATCTTCCTGGCCACCATCATTAATTCCCACATCCATATGCCCATGTATTTCTTCCTCTCCAACCTATCAGCTTGTGACACCTTGTTCACCTCCACCACCATAACAATGATTTTGGTAATCATACGTATGTAGAGTAGAGTCATAACCAATGCAGGCTGCCTCACCCTGATGTACTTTTTTGTGAACTTTGGAGGGATAGACAATTTTGTCTTGGCTGTGATGACCTATGATAGCTTCATGGTTATCTGTCAACTCCTGCACTACGTGGTCATCATGTACCCCCAAAATTGTGTCTTACTGAATCAGGGCTCCTGGATCCTGAGTGCCCTGTATTCCTTGTTACATACTTTAATGATGTTGTGGCTGCCCTTTTGTGTACCCTTGGAAATCCCACACTTTTTCTGTGATCTTAATCAGATGGTCTAACTTGCCTGTTCTGACACCTTCCTCAATGACAAAGTGATGTATTCTGGAGCTGCAGTGCTAGGAAGTGTGTCCTCTTACTGGAATCTATTCCTCTTATTCTAAGATTATTTTCTCCATATGTGCAATCTCATCAGTTTGCAGGAAATGTGAAGAATTGTCCACCTGTTTGTCTCAACTTTCAGTGGTCTATTTATTTTATTGTACAAGGCTAGGTGTATATCTTAGCCCTGCTGCTTCATGAAACAAACATTCAAGTCCAGCAGCCTCAGTGAGGTACACCATGGTCACACCCATGCCAAACACATTAATCTACATTTTGAGGAATAAATATTAAAGGGGTTCTGATAAGATCCTATTGGGGAAATCATTAAATTGTATGTTTTTTGTTTTTTTTTTTGAAGAAGGGCACAAGAGTACAAGACTCAAAACCTCAGATCTCAGAGTTCAATTATTTGAGTAATCCTTGAAACTAGAACTTACCCAAGAGTTAGATATGAACTTATATATGATGAAGTAAAATTTTAAATCATATATTGTGTTACTATATATTGCTTTGATGATTTACATCTATTCACTTAATTAGGAAATCTTGTTGCCTTTTTGTTAGAGTGTTTATGCATTGTAATACAGGTCTAGATTTCATGTTTTATATTATACCGATGGACAAGTACACATTTATCATTGCTCTAAACAAAATATCTCACTTTTTCCTACATTTGTCATAAACTTTGAAGGACACTTGTGTGAAAAATCTATGTTTTTTCTTTTATCCAATCTTTTTAACACCAATTTGTTCAAAATTCCCTTCAGTCTTTATGAAGAAGGAATGACTTACCTCAGAGTTTGAAAAGGCTTCTTGGAATGTTCTGATTCAAGGTCGTGGGTTATTCTTCCACAACCATGCATTTCTTTCTAACATCTCCTAGTTTACTGCAAGTGAACTTCAGTGGTAGTCCCTGTTTAAGACAGTTATCTGAAATAAACTTAAATAAACGAGTGATCATGAATGCAGCATTCAAATATCTAAGAGAAGTTCAAATAATATGCTACAGTCACGTGTTCTAAATGCCTTTAGGTCTTTTTACATCAATTATTTTGTCTGTTAAGTCTCACAGCATAACAAATTGTCTCAAAGTAATTGGTTTTCATAATGCTTCTATCACTGCAGCCAAATTTGTGCTATGGAAATGTTTGGATCTGTGCAATACTGCTCATTGCAGTGTAGCCAGCTGTGTGTCAGCTATAGAGGCTCTGCTAGACTTGTCAGCTATAGGATGTTCCAGTGTGCTGTTGGCTGAGACAATAATATTTTCTCCACATGTCCTCTCATCCTCTGATAAGCTAACCTGGAGTTGTTCACAAGGCTGATGTGGAGGACCAAGGGATAGCACCAGAAATATCCTGAAGGCTATTGAGGCAAAATGTTTTTCCACCATTTTGTCTTAGCCAAAGAAAATTAAACACTTTAACTCCAGCCCAGAATCAAAGGTGGATAAATAGACTCCACTTCTTGAAAAGGGGACTGCATCATCAAATTGAAAAGACGTGGATTCAGAGGAAAGTGGAAATGGGGATATCTGATGCAAACAGTCTACCCAAGAATTAATTACAATTCAATTCAATAAAATTTTATTGTGATTCTTAAAATATCAAGCCTTGAATGATGATGTATTCAATTTTTTGCCCTCAGCAGCCTTGTTAAATTCTTATAAAGAGTGAGAGTCAAACTATGCATTTCATAAGCAACCTTGGAATTTCTACACCAGATCATTGTGGCTTCTTCAAATATAAACATTCCCTCCCTGCCTCTTGCCCGCAGATGAGTATTTTTTTTCCAAGAAGAAATACTTTTCTTTCTTGATACCTCCTCAAGTGCAGGGACCTCTTGTCTGACTCATTAATTAATGGAGTAAGAGAAATCATGCTTCACTGATGGAATCTTGGAGTCCCAAAGAGGCCAGGAAGTGCTATGGGCCATGATGAAGAGGGAAGGTAATATTTTATATGAAGTTACTCCAGAGACACAGAGATGGGCATGTGATAGAAAAGGTACTGAAATAGAAAACTCTCCAGTGGTTAACCATGGAGGGTCCTTTGGGTTTTACTCCTGTCCATTTTCTCAGCCACATGCTTTTCCCACTTGCCATATTTCATTTCAATCTCTGGGTGTTCTCTATTCCCATAGCTGGGGCTTTCCTTCTTTAGATCTGATCTTTGCTCTGCTTTCCCATTCTCACCCTTATGTAATTTCTTATTCTTTTCTTCACCATAATATAAAAGTGGTTTACTAGGTTTCAGTGATGTGGAAACAGTGAAATATTTCTTAATGGGTACAGAATTTCTGATTGAGGTCAAGATGACATGTAAATAAGAGTGTTGGTGATGGCAGCACAATATAGTGAATGTAATTACTACTATTGAATAGTACACTTGAAAGTGGTAAAAAAACATGAAATTTTGAGTTGTATTTTTGTTACTACAATAAAAATTTCAAATATACATATAAAGTATGGTTTTTCTTAGTGTTTAAATGAAGAGAAATAATAATAAAACTATTAATTACAGAAATTGAGCACCATCCAAGTATGGGGGTGGGTAAAATTAAATGAAACATTCCCCACAAGTTGGTGTGAACAGGCCATGGTTTATAAAACATTTAAATATATTTCTTACAATTAACAAACTTTTTATAAATAAGGGATTTTAAAACATATCCTAAATGTTGTTCCAAGCATTACATTCCTAACTCTTTTGGCAAGGCATCATAAAGCAAAAAACTCTCTTGTCCATGGTTTTATGTCAAATGATCCCAGTTTTCTACTCGGTTGAAGAGGAGAATAGGAAATTTTAGAGACAATGATAGGGTTGTAAAGTTAACAAAAGTCATTGCTTTCAGATACAAGGGACCTATTCAAGATATGCTCCTTAGTTTTAGACTTTGGACAAACTCTATTTTGAAGAATTGGATAGGTTTTTAGGTGGTTAAACCTATGGAAGGAAGAAGAGTTTATGGAGGACAAATAAGAACTGGATTCATTTGTCTGAGAACTTGGTTTCTTGGGAAAAGACAATAAACAGGATTTTTCTTTTTGTTCAGAACAGTTTCCCAAAGGGATAAGATGGACTAGCAGTTGGAGTTACAACAGGCAAGTGTGTCTAAGGAGTGGCTACAAGGAAGTTGTAATACCTCCTCCATGGATATGCTTCAGTTTTTGCAACCTCGGGTTAGAAGCTCTGGCTGGAGAATGGAAGCCTGACTTCTTCCTTCTGTCTTATCTGGGGACAGAGCTTCACTCTCCATCATCAAAGACTCAGGGAGAAAGTCAATGTTACACCTGGAGAGCTTCTGCTTGGACAAACCATCCAGGTGAGGAGGAGAACTAAGTAGATACTGCAGGAAGGGGTCAGGTTTAACTGAACCTGAGAGATTTAATCTATGGTCATCTGAGTGCTAATTCCATCTAGCTCAGGAATGAGAGATTTCCTTGCTTGCTTATTTAATATATTTTATATTTATTATATTTTTTATGGAGGAACATTTCATTGAATTCAACAATGCAGGGTGTCATTGTTAACAATTAATGTGAATGGAAGCCCAATTAGAATAATGATTATGAGGCATAAATTGAATCTAGGTAAAGCAGAATATCTGTTCAAGTAACTTTGCAATTAACAGTAGGGAAAATTGGGATATTAGCAGTGAAGGTATGTACAGTGAAGGGAGGTATTTCTTTTTTTATATTCAAGAAAGGATACATTTATATTCGTTTATATTGAAGACAAGATATATTTAAGCATTCTTGTGTATTGATGGGAAAGTTCTAGTCAAATTCATGTAGATATTATGTTGAAATAAAATATCCATAAATGACACAGATATTTTCTTATTGGCTATTTGCATGAAATATGACATATTGTAAATTTATGGAAAAGAGTATACTAAAACCTTTTTGACAATTTTTCCTTTATTGATAAGGTTAAATATATGTTAGTTTATTAGGCATTCACTTTCTCCATTGCAAATTGTTCAGGTTTTGTTTTGCATACTTGGAGTGTTTATATTCTTGTTTTTTCAAACTGACATTTCAGAAAAGAAACTATGTTTTCTACCAGTTTTGATGTTCCCAATTTTGTTCTTTTATGTCTGTATATGTGCCATTAACTGAAAGTATCCTTCAATACGAATTGACAACCTTTCAACTTTATCCTACTGACAAGCATATTTGAATCCATAATTCTTTATGTGAGATGAAAGGATAACTTTTGTTACTGCATCCTCCATGTGTTTTTTTAAGTGTATTTGTATATTACTTTATTTACAGATTTTCTATTTAATTAATATTCCACATCAATATTTTTAAATTATTATTATTTTTCATCTAGTCTTTTATATAATTATTTATTCCAATCAATTGTTTCTAACAAAGTTCTTTAGAAATAACTGTATTTAACCTGGTTTCATTCTCCCTGCCATGTTTATATCTCATAAATTCACATTTTCTTCAAATTTGTTGTTTGAAAAAATGCATAATATTCACATACCTTACAGAGAACGCAAAATAGAGCAAAGCAGGTACAATCCCTGATCATTTGATCAAACATTTTACTGGAGAACTGAGAGTACAATTATAATTGTGAATATGACATAAAATCCTCAGGAAAACATCCTGTGAACAGAGATAAATCATACTAAAAATACTGATTGCTGTGTTTTGCTCAGGATATTAGAGAGGATGGTCTGGGAAGACCTTTGCTTGTTGTACAAGGAACAGAACTGGGACTGGAGTGTGCCAATTGGATATTCCTTAAAATGATTTAAAATAAAAAGTTAAAAAAAAAACAAATTAAAACAAACAAACAAAAACAAATAAAAAAGATGTCAAAATTCAAAACCCTAGAACAATAATTTAAAGATCACTCACAAGAAAGTGAGTGAAGAACCTGCTTCATCTACTTTGGGGCCACATAAAACTAATGTGGTCAATTAAATACAGGACAGGCACAGGAATTAGTAGGTAGATGAGGGTGAGATGTGGAGACCATGTCAGGGCAGGAGAAGCAGGAACACCTTCTCCATCTGTGGTCCTTGAGGCTCGGCTCCCACACTGGCTGCCTGTTTCTCTCTCTAACCTTGCTTTCCCATTTGGCTCTTCATTCATAGGTCATTTTCCCCTAAGTAGGGACTATCTTTCTTTTGAAACTATTTTGCTGTTGGTTGAATGATTTTTGAAATTTTGACAATTTCTAACAGTGAAAAAATACATTTAAACTTGTGATCTACAAAGTACACATAGATGCACATGTATGACTAAAAAAAGATAAGCATGAAATTATTTTGAATGTGTCTTTAACGCTGTGAGGCACTCTTACATTTCTTACAGCATATGTTATTCTATTCTGTATTTCTTACAAAATACAGTATTGATGCATATAGGGGATCTAGTCAGAGAATGTGCCTTTAGTATGTCTTCTACATGTATTTTAGCAATTTTCTGCTTCTTTTTTATATCATTGAAATTTCTGTGAAATCACATTCTTTCCTTCATTCTCACAATATATATTTATTCATCTATTTTTATAGACAGGTACCAACTGAACAGGTCTCAGCAGATAGTATATAAAATATTGTTACATCCCTCAAGGCACTCATATCTGGCAGTTAGAAAATACACAATCTTAAATAGAAGCAGCATGAAACCATAGCTCCTAGCATTCAAATTGTGTGCACCTGTGAGAATGTTAAAATTATAGTTCAGAAGTAGATGATATCAGAGTATCCTGAAGGGGGTTAGAGGTTTCCACAAAGAACAGGAGTGAAAAAGCTTCAACTGGAACTGTTACAGAGAAAAAAGGAAGAGGGAAGCAGAAGTACAAAGTCAATGTATGGAAACTATGGACTTATGTTAAAGGGGCATGTCAAGTTCAACGTTTTGGAAATCAGAATGTATGAGGGAAGGTGGCAGTGAGAAGAGATGCTGGCAGGTTTACCGTAGAGAGTTGAGCTTATGCTTGACGCTGTGGAATATTTATTTCATTGTCCAGAAGGGCTTGCCTTTCATGGAATTTGGACATCAACTTTGTAATATAGAAGCTGTCTGGTTCTATATGAATATCAGTTTGAGGGTTGCTCATTCAGTGATTGGTATGAGAGGTGATAAGGGAATTAAAAAGAATCATGAATTTGGGGACATGAAGGGTGGAAAGAATGAGACACTTGCAAACCAGAAAACAAATCAGCCTCATTTCATTAACATTGATATCCACATATTTATTAGAAGGGTGGAAAAATGTGGGGCTTTTAACATATATTAACTATATCTCAACCTTCTTAGGAGAATGGATGCCATATTCTCTACTACATAGGATTAAAATTTATAATGGTAAACTTCCTATCAAATTTTATCAGCAAACACGTGGTATATACAAGATTCAAAATTAGTTTTATCTGACTCCAAAATTTTGCATTTAATATACTTAGAGTCACACCCCATGCTGGGGGGAAAGTAATGTATTTATATGCTGAGTTTGGCGTAGAGAGAGGACACAGTTGAACAACAAGTAGTCTCTTAGGAGGCAACTCTTAGGCATCCCACAACCCTAGGCTAAGTTTCAATTTCAAGAGCAAAGGTTCAAAAGCATAGTCATCTTTATCAAGGGCCCATCTATGGACCATCATCCTTCACCAGTCATTGCCCATGCACTTGGGGGACTGTTTCTGCTCCTTTTGAGAATGTGTAAGAGCTCACCAGGATGGGAATTCAATATTCTTTTGATTATTGTGTGAGTCTCTACCCATTATGACAATGACCCATGAACATTTGAACACATTTATATACCTTGTATAAAAGCCTCGGTGAACTTCTTCCCATATATCCCTCATCACTGACACCCCACACCAATGATCCTCCTCACCCAAGTTGTGACCCTTCTGTGTTACAAAGCTACTTCAAAAATGAAGCCAATAAAATAGCCAAAGACAATTAAGAGGAAAATGAAATAATAATGATAGATTTAAATATAAGAAATAAAATACATAAAAATTTTAAAAAACTAAAAGTAACTTAAAATTAAAAGATTGGGGTATGAAAAATTACTGAAAAATATTTAAAAATTATTTTTGACATTTTGCCTTTCATCACTGTAATATCTGTTGTCCTTTTGGTAGAGTGACATTTTCTTCCACTTATTCTCCTGTGTTTCACGTTTTTAAATTTTGTTTTCAAAGAAGTTTTAAGTCACAGTAAAGTCACATATGGAATAAAGGGGACTCCCATATACCCAACATCTTCCCCCTTTCTCTCTTTCCATATTAATACCTTTTATATGTGGATGGTACCTGTGTTACAACTGATATACAAATAGTGAAACATAGCTAATACCCATGGTCAATGGTTTATATTATGGCTTACATTTTAGACCATACACTTTTATAAATTTTGATGGTGTTTAACATGGCCTGTGTCCATCATTTCAAGATCATATAGAACACTTCCTTTGGCCACAAAATACCCCCAGTTCCATCTATTTGATCACTCCTGGGGATGAGCCTCCCTGGCACCAAGGGATTACTACCAAGCACAAAGTAGCAATGCATCTGGAGAAAGAACTCAAATAAAAGGGGAAAAGGTAAAGACAAATGAGTTTATATGGCTAAGAGACTTCAAAGTAAGTGGGGAGGTCATCCCAGAGGTAATACTTATGCATATATCAGCAGGATATCACAGACTGCCAAAGTGGATAAACTACCTCCAAATAGTGCAGCTCCTGAGGGCTCTGGAGACATCCAGTTCCTGTGCTCAGGGCAGATAACTCTGGTGTTTGGTGTGTTACCAATGGGCCCTGCTTTGGAGTTTGTGCTCTTGAAAGTGACAAAGTTGGACTCAGTTATGGCTTCCCTACTTATGGCTCATCTGTCCATTCTATTTAAACCTACTTGGTGCTGGAATTCATAGTTGTGCATCTAGGAGACTGAAATCTTTGGACTGTCCATGTGCCAGCTGGATCCTGAGGCTCAGCAGAGTTTCCACACCTACTCCCTGGTTCATTGGACTCTCCCAGGACAACTAACAAGGAGGTGAGGATGGACAACCACCATACCAAGGAAACAAGGAAGCCTACAACTGCAAGCAAGATAGCCCCATCCATTGGCTATATGGGATTGAAGTTCCCTCTCAATTAGAGGTGGAGTGGACATCACCATCCCAGAATCCTCCAGATTGGGAAATGAACTATGGACTAGCATGGACTTACTGGTATTCTACTACAGACTTATTGTGATTCTAGCAATGGAAGAAATTACAACAATGATGTGGAGGCCGTGGCCTCCACAGTGGCTTGTGTAGGCAGAGTCCTGTGTGGGAGAAAGTGTAATCTACCATGTGAACTAAGGTCCATGCTCAGTGGCAAAGCCCCAGGTTTCATTCATCAATTCCAATGAATGTGCCACACTAATGAAGGATGTTGTTTATGTGGGAGGTGTGGGGAGTGGGGCATATGCTAATCCATATGTTTTTTGTGTAACAGTTATGTAATCTAAGTATCTTTTTAAAAATAAAAAATAAGTTAAATAAAAAATAGTACACTTTGTAAAGTTTTCTATTGTGTAACTTAAACATTCCCAACATTTGTTGTATTTATATTATATTTTCTTTTGTGAGATATTTCTCTATTCCCTTTGCTCATTTTACTCTTGTAGTGGTCAGTCTGCTTGGTATAATGGCATTGTAAAAAGATATCACTACTTTTGTTTGGATAAATATTTTTTTGCTTTTTATTAGATTTTTCTGGGCATTGAGGGGATATAAATGGGTTGGAATGCTACCAGAACAAGGTAGGTTTTCTTTATCAAAGTTTCTCAGTGAAGACATGAGCTTATGTCTTATAGTTTCCTTCAAGTCTATTTCTTCGTATTCTGTCTCTGCTTTTTGAGCAGATTTTTTTGTACCTGTAAACACAAGGGAGAATTTACTACAGGGGGAAAATGATATTATCAGGGTACCAGAAAGTCCAGGAGTTCTCTCTCTTTCTTTGTGTGTCTGTGTATATGTTTGTTTCTGTGCACTTGATGGCGTGACTGTCTGCAAAGTAGGAGCATCTGAGCTCATAAATTCCAATGTTTGTCTCATATAGTACTGAGTTTGGATGCAAACCTATAGAGGGCAAGAGGAATGACTCTATTTAATTTTACAGGCTACATTTGCAAATAAATTAAGTGCAAGAAGTACATGTGGAGAAGGAAATCTCTGTATCTTGAAGCATCTGCAACAGCGAGACCACCTGGTTCTTTAACCATCTCAGACTCCATCTGTCATCACTGCCCCCCTTACTCAATCTCCTGACACAATTGCTTCTTTGGTGACCTTGACCATCTTAAATGCTGCCTTTCTTTTGGGTCTTTGCCCTTGATATTCCCACTGAAGACCACAAACGTCCCCACATATCCTAGTTGCTCATACTTTCTCTAATGTGAGGTTTCTGTTCAATTATTGCTTTGTATGACAATGTTGTCTGAACACCATGTGATAAATAACTTTACTTTTCCTTTTTGTTACTTTCTTTTCCTTGCAGCACTTGTAAAAATAAGGAATTCCAAAATTACTTTTTTACATGCTTATATTCTTTTTCCAGGAAAAGATTGTAGACACTTTTGTTTTCACACTATATACACTTTTCTAGACAGGTAATTGCACAAACTCACAGCTCAATATGCATTCCTCCAAAGAACAGATGAATTTCACTTAAAAAACCATACAATGTATAACTGTTTGGGAAATTAGCTGAAAATGAGACAGGGATCTTTAATCATGGATTGCTCAAAGGAACCTCTGAAAATGGATCAGTTTCATAAACAAAATGTAGAAATTAATTTCTTCTCTGCAAAATATAAATTATGGACATGTTAATAAGTTCCATTTCTTTGAATATTAGTCATGTCCTTTCTCTATTTCTGGATAGTCACACCAAACACATAGAGCCAGGAAATGAAACACGGATTCTAGATTTTCTTCTTTGGGATTCTCAGAGAAACCTGAATTGCAGTCCTTAGGCTTTGGCCTCTTCCTGTCCATATTTATTGCCACATTTTTGGGAACCTGCTCATCATTATGGCCACTATCAATGATCCCACCTCCACACACCAATGTACTTCTTCTTCTCCAACCTGTCTTTTTCTGGCAACACTAAGAAGCTGGTGAATGTCAAGCAGCAAAGGAATGTGATAACCTACAGAATTTGTTTCACCCAGATGTACTTTTTTTGTTATTTGAAGGGTCAGTCAGCATGTTTCTCACTGCAATGGCCTATGACAGCTTCGTGGCCAGCTGTCATTCCCTGCGCTACACGGTAATCATGAACACTGAGCTCTGTGTCTTCTTGACTCAAAGTTCCTGGAGAGTTAGTGCCTTGCATTCCTTTTTAGAAAGCTTAATAGTTTTGTGACTATCATTTTGTAAACACTTGGAAATCTGCCACTTTTTCTCTGAATATAATCAAGCGGCCCAATTTTCCTGGTCTGACACTTTCTTCAATGAGATAGTGATGTATTTTGAAAATGGGCTGCTGGGTGGAGAATCATTCATTGGCATCATTTTCCCTTATTCTAAGATTGTTTCCTTCATATGTGCAATCTCATCAGCAGTGGGGAATTACTAAGCATTTTACACCTTTGCATGTCACCTCACAATTGTCTCCTTATTTTACTGTATAAGTCTAAGGGTGTATCTTGGTTCTTTTTCATTGCATAATGTACATGCAAGTGCACCAGCCTTGGTAATGTATGCTGTGTCCATACACATGTTGAACTCTATCTACAGTCTGATAAATAAAGACATAAAAGAAGTTTTGAAAAGATTTCTTACTGGAAAGCTGTAAAATATTCTTTTCTTTTTTTTTGAGTTTAGGTAGTAAAAAGAATTTACTTAGGAAATGGGGGAAAGAACACAGCTTCCTGAGAAAGATGGAAATACACACAAAAATTTGGTGTGTGCTCCTTTTGGCAGAGAGCGCTTTTAAAATTTTCTTGGTACTGGATTTAAAGAAATGCTGAGATTGCTGGATCAAAACCTCAGAAAGAGAAAACATGATTTTTCTAAATTTCTGGAATTAGGACCTACATTAGAAGGCTCAATTATGACTTTAAATATGTTGAAGCAAAACTTTACATCATGCATTCTATTTCCAAAGAAAATATTTGCTTTAGACAACTTATATCTACACATTAAGTAAGATTTCTTGGTTTCCATTTGCAAGATGTTTTATGCAATGGGGAACAGGCCTGAGTTGCATGATCTATACTCTGTTAATGGAAAATAAATAAGACTCTTTCCAATCCTGTAAATAAAATAGCTGTACTTTCTCGAAATTTCTTCTTAGACATTGAAGTTTTTTGTAGTGAACAATTTGTTTATTGACTATATGATCCAATATTTCACCTTAATGTTTAAAATTAATTTCAATTTTCTTGATGAAAGGATATCTTAAAGAAGAGCTTGAAATCATGTACAACAATTATCCTGGGATAGGAGTGTTCTGAGCCAGGGCACAAGTTATTCTTGACCAAACCTGCATGTCCATTCAACATCTATTGCTTATGCACAATGGAAAATCCGAGATAGTTGCTTTTTAATACAATTATCTGAGGTCACCTGGAATAGCAGTGTGATCATGAAGACTACCTTCAAATATCTGAAGGAATCCTATGGTTTTAATAGAAATTTGTGGATTGGTAGTTTATATGGGCAGTAGAAAGTTTGCAGAGTTTGGTCCAATTATCAAACTTTCTCTGAATCTCAAGACTTCCATTTCTACATTCAACAACTGTATTGAATTCTTTGTGAAGAGGGTGAGAGCCTAATGATATATTTAATAAGCAGGCATGAAATCCTCTTTCAGAATATCATGACTCCCTTCCCCTTACTTCCAACTCTCTATCCCAAGGTCCTGAAGATGCTACACCATGTGTTCTTCTAGGAGTTTGATAATTCTGATATTTATGTCTGTGATCCATTTGTGGTTGATTTTTGCAGAAAATTTTAGGTAAGGGTCCTCTTTTTTTTTCTTCAAATTGTGATAAAATTTTGACTAGCAGTTGTTTTCTTTCTGCTCTTTAATCATTTCAGCTTATTGCCTTTTGCCTCCAAGGTTTCTGATGATTAATTTGCACTCAATCTAATAGCGTGTCTATTTTACATAAGATGTTTTTTTTTTCTCTTGCACCTTTCAGAACTCTATCCTTGTCCTCTGCACTTGATTTCATAATCATTACATGTAGGGATGTATTTTTATTCATGTTTAACCTATTTGAAAGTCTCTGGGCTTCTTGGATGTGTATATTCATATTGTTTGCTAAGTTTGGGAAGTTCTCTGTCATTATTTCTTTGAATATTCCTTCTGGCCCTTCTCTCTTCTCCTTCTGGGACATCCATAATGCATATATCTGTGTGCTTGATGTTGCCTCAGGGATGTCAGGCTATTGTAGCTTTTAATAATTCTCTTTTCTTTCTACTTCTCAGCCTTTCTCATTTTAAATAGTCTATCTTTGAGTTCTCTGATGCTTTCTTCTGCCAGCTCCAATCTGCTCTTGAAATCCTCCTGTGAATTTTTCATTTCAGTTATTATGGTCTTCAATTTCAATATTTCTCTTTGGTTCCTTTGAAAATCTTCTATCTCTTTACCTTGACCCTCATGTTGGTCATTCAATGCTTTCCTGATGTCCCTTAGTTCTTTTCTGTCTTTTCCTTAACCTTTATAAGCATGTTTAAGAATTTTTTTTAGTGTCTTATTTCAATGTACACATTCTGTATTCTTCAATGATGTTTCATGGATTTTTATCCTCTTCCTTTAAATGGTCCCCCATTTCATGTTTCTTTGCTTGCCTTGTACTCTTTGTTGCAGACTGTACATTTTAATATTTAAAATTTTTAACTCTGGGGTTTATTCCCTAAGATGTTTGTTTCTTATTTTTGTAACCAGCTGGTGATAAGACAAAAATGTCCTTGAGATTAAGCCCTCCAATCAAGAAGTTTTGCCCAAGGCAAATAAAGTGTCTAGGTTTCTGACTTGTTCTAGCCTTTAGATTGTTAGTTGTTCTGTATCTCCTTATTTTACAAGAGGCAGACCTCAGTCTCCCTAGTGTTTGAAGCTGGTTTCTTAAACTCATATCATTGTCTTAATATGCTTTGCCTGTTGGGCAAATTCTGGGAGAAGGGCCACTCCTCAGAGGATTTACACATTTCAGGCTTTCCCAGCCAAAACAGAGCCAACTATCCCTGAAGGTCACTCAGACCAGCTCTGAAGTTCGCTGAGCAGGTAATCAAGAAGCACCAATGGCTTTTCTGATGGAGCAGATTGAACAGTGGTGCCTTGAGAGCTCAACCTCCAGTGAGCTGAATTTGCTAATCAAAAGCTGTGATCAGTGATTGGCCATGCCTACTCTGTTCTTGAGAAAGCAAATATTGATATCACTCTCTGTCTTCAGTGAACTAGCCAGAGACTGGACCCTGTGTCAGCCTGAAATGAGACTGGGGAGTGGGCACTGGGTGCTGCATTGCAGAGAGAGCAATTTACTGTTCTTTAGCATAATTTTTCAGCTTCTTCTTGCCATTTTTTCCTGGATGCTGTTCAATATTTTTTCTGGTCTCTAGAGTTTCAAGATAACTATTCCAGACAATTCCTGACTGTTTACTAATTTTTCTGGTGGACAAACTGAGCCGTGGAGTTTCCTACTGTCCCATCTTCCCACATCCTCCTCCTAAATGGCTTTAAGGGATGATAGTTTGGCAGCCCAAATACATGAACACTCAAAGGTTTTTAAAGCCAGTGGGATTTTTTTTTTATTTAGAAATTTCAAGGAGTGTCCTCCTTCCATGTACACAAGTAAATGTTCTCTTCAATGAAGAATCCATAGCTTAACTAGTGAATAAATTTATCACTAAATTACATGACAAATTTTAAAAAATTAGCTACCTTTTTCAGTTACATTGTGTTATACTTTTAAAATTCTGCTTTTCCTTTGGTCTTACCCTCTATTCCAGTTCCATTCTTGGGCTTGTCAGGAAGATCAAATATAATAGTGTGTGTTTTCACCATTGTTAGAGATTTGAATTTTGTTTTAGTTTTCTAGGGATGCTGTAAACAAGTACAACACACTGGGCTTCTTGAAACAACAGAAAAGTTTCAATTCTTTTACAGTTTGGAGGCTAGAAGTCTGAAATCAAGGGTTGCATGGTTGTGCTTCCTTTTAAACCTGGAGGGGAGATTCTGTTTCACAACTCCCTCCTCTATCTCCTGGGGTCCCAGCATATGCATCTCATACAAGCTGCCAGGTGATACTGAAGCTGCTGTTCCATGGACCTCACTTGGAATAATGAGGTATTGGAAGGAAATGACATTTGTCACCATCGCATTCTTTTATCAATGAAGGAAACATATTCCCTGATGGTGCTGAGATACTCTCTGCCCAATTACATTAAGGTTTAGGTGGATGCTTATTTGAAATGAGTATCAAACACTCAAGGTGAAACATCCAACGTATCATCACACATATGATGCTAATTTATCAGTGGAAAGAGGATGTGCTTGGTGGAAACAGGCAATTATAATATCTGGATAAAGTGAACATCTTGACTCATATTCTGAATTTTAAAAATCAATCAGCACTTTATAATGTATGCAGAAGGGTTTCCAGTCTCATCCTGGGATTTAGTGTGCAGTTTTTACATTCCTTCCAGGAAATCAGAAAGTGCTGCTAGGTGGAGGTTGCATTTGAAATGTAAATAGATTACTGATAAGAAGGAATTTGAAAGACTAGGGAGTTTGAGGTATTAGCTCTATTCATGGCAAGATATTGCTGGCATTGAATATGAAGATTAAGCAGAGAGGGGGGCACTGGGGACCACAAGGTCACCAGCAGAGAGGTCATGACTTTTTGGATCCTTCAGCCCACATGTGACAGAGTTTCCAAGAAAGCACAAAGGAAGTGATTAAGATCCATCCCAGTCTGGAACTGTAGCAGGAACATGGTAGAAAAGCTTTCTCAGGACCCCTTTTCCTATCTTTTTGCAACAAGGAGAGGAATAGTAGCTTTCAGGTGCAGCAGAATAGAAGATGGTGAACAACAAAGAAAAATGAAGTCCTTCAAAGCAGCTCATACCCAAATTGTAAAGTAGTGTGGAGATAAAATGAATAACCACTTTGAAGAAGTGTCTGCAATGATTCCTCATAAAAATTCCATGGCACATAAACTGGACAAACATTTTTAAGAATGGCTGTTCAACACTTGAAATTTTTATTAAGCATGACAAATTCTTTTGTGGGAAATAATTAGACTTTTATTTAGAATCATGAGCTCAGACACTGAATCCTTAAGACTGCAGCAGGTTTCTTATTTGTTGTTGGTTGTGAAAAGTGAAAAACATATCTTCATTTCTAAATCAGTCTCCAGAATGCCTAATTATGATCCAGTTAGCTTGATGGAATGAAATTTATTTGACTTTTTACATCCAAATCATGTTGCCAAATTAATGAAACAACTTTCTTCTTCTGATATTTCATCAAGACTGCAGCTGTCAGATTCCAAAACTATTTTTGCATGTTCACAGTAATTTCTATACCAGATGGACATGTGTGTGCTCTGGCTCAAGATGATCCTTTTGCTGTACAATAAAAAGTTGTAAAGAGTCTGTCAAAGAAGAGCATGAAAGCTTACCTAACTCAAAGAAGAAATATCAAAGAAAATTCTGTATTTTCCACTGCATTGGCTACTTGAGAAGCCGGCCTTCAAATGTTGTAGTGGAATACGAAAAGGACAATAAGAAAGAGAGAACTTTTTCTAATTTACCTGCCTCATTGCCATTGGAAGATTATATCCATATATCATATATTGAAGAGTGGGGAGATTAAAGTCAAATCAACTCAGTTTATAACCCAGTTTGTCATAAGTGGAAAATGTCTCTATGTTGATCCAAGGGCAACAGCAATTTTAGGATAACTGCCTCAGGAATTTTTGGGAACTTCTTGTTGTTTGAATATTTTTCATGAAGAAGACCATACTAATTTGACTGACAAACAAAAGCAGTTCCACAGAGTAAGGAGAAAAAATATTTTACAAATAACTACAAATACAGAGCAAATGATGTCTCTTTTGTTACTTTAAAAACCCAGTGATTTAGTTCCACAAATTCATGGACAAAAGAACTGTACTATACTGTGTCTGTCCACACTTGAGTTTTGAGGAATAGTGAGATTAGAAAAATATCATTACTTCCCTGCAGCTCTAAGTCCCAAGAAGAATCCTCTAGACAGTCTTGTCGTAGCATGACAGGAATGACTACAGGAATAATAGTTGGTTGGTAGGACCAAGACAGACATTGCAAATGAAATCATTTCTCATCTTTTGGCAGGTCAAGTCCAACAGATTTAATGAAAGACATTACCACTGGAAACTGCGGAGTGATGACCTCATGAACTCCTTCTCAAATATGGGAGTTGGAGGCTACAAGGCAAAACCAGAACACTATTACTCTCCACACTAATGAACCGCTCCTCAAAGTTGGAACACAGTTGGATTCTGATGCCCTATGTGACAATGATGACAAAGTCATGGCTGACTCCATGAATTATTTACAAGCATCAGGGGGTCTGGGAGACCCAGAGACCTCATTGACATCCAGGGAACATTCTAGCATTTGTTTTTTGTTTTTTTTTTTTTC
The DNA here is from genome assembly GCA_029593785.1 of Cabassous unicinctus. Lineage (NCBI taxonomy): Eukaryota > Metazoa > Chordata > Mammalia > Cingulata > Chlamyphoridae > Cabassous > Cabassous unicinctus. The sequence continues at coordinate 7,460 of JAQZBX010032162.1, read as the reverse complement.
ATTTTTCCCTTTTTTATTTTTATTATATATATATTTTTGCAATTCATTTTAATTTTTTTAATTTTAAAGAAGCTTTAGATTACATAAGTATTACATAAAATACATAGGGGATTCCCTTATTCCCCACCTCTTTCCCATATAAACAACATCTTTCATTAGTGTGGTACATTTTGTAAGATTGATGAACACATATTGAAGCATTGCAACTAAAAGTGGAATATACTTTACATTATAGCTTACACTCTGCCCTGTGCAATTTTATAGGTTATGACAAAATGTATAATGTAAATTTGCACTTGGTTTTATAAGTCCAAAAATGAGAAAAAGTTTAAAGCATTTGATTTTCAAAAAAATATATAAATATTTTTAGCTGGGAAGGCTCACTGGTGAAGGGCATTGGTGGGGGGTGGCGTTATGTAGGAATGAGTGCAACAAGAATATGCTTCTATTGAATATGAATATGTTCATCTTAGCATAAGGTGTTATATCAGTCAATGGAGACCCACACAATAAACAAGAAAATATTTAACTCCCATCCTGGGGAGTCCTGCTACAGTCTCAAATAGAAGGGAAAGAGCATCTCCAGGACATAGGCAGTGCCTAACAAATGAAAACAGACTAATATGTCAAGCTCTTAATATTAATGCATGTAACTATGAACCTTATTTTTTAAAATTTAAATGTAGTGGTTGTCATAGTTTTCTTGGGGATGGTGAGGGGGTAATAAGTAAGACATGAGGTATCTTTTGGGTATTGAAATTGCTTTTATGATACAGGCCCTTATACATTTTGTCAGAACCTATAAAAGTATATGGTACAAAAGGTAAACTATAATGTAAACCACTGACCATGGTTAGTAGCAATGTTTTGATATTAGTTCATTGATTGTAACAAATGTACTATACTCATGTGTGATGTTATTGGTAAGGAATGAATGTGAGGGGGGGGGTGTATGAGAACCCCTTGTATTTTCTAAGTGACTTTTCTGTAACCTAAAGCTTTTCTGAAAAGAAAGTGAAAAAATAAAAAGAGCCCTGTGGGAACATACAGAAGAAATTGTCAAAATACATGAAAGATAAGTGATCTTGCGGGGAGGTAAGTCACAATGCAAAAATATATTTTTTTGTTTTTGTTTAACTTTTATTTTATTACTGTTATTTTTGTTGTCTGTTTTTGAGGAGGTTTTGTGTTGCAGAAGTGTTGCAGCTGTGATAGTGGACAGACACTGGTCCAGGGTGGGGGTGGGGGGGATGTTTGTGCAGAGGTGCACATGGGGCATGCCTTTATGGAATGTCAGTATATTCATGTGGTCATGGGGTGTTGTCTCAGTATGTGGGAACCCACAGAATAATCAATGGAATATTGAATTCCCATCCTGGTGAGACCTGCTACATTATTTCATAGAGTAAGAGTCTCTGGAATACATGGCCAGTGCCTAGCATTGGAGAGGAATCCAATGTACCAGACCCTTGATATTCCAGTTTGCACTGATGAACTTTGTTCTTGTGAAATCAAAACTTGGCCTGGTAATATATATTGACTAAGATTTACCTCCTGACGTCCTCCTTGTTGCACAAATTGACCTCTCCTGAAGCCAAAATCAGCATACAAAGTCAATGTCTTCCCCCAGATGGAAGATATGACTTCCAGGGATGAGCCTCCCTGGCACTGAGGGATTAATACCAAGCACCAACTAATGATGCATTTGGAAAAACACCTAGACCACCAGGGGGAAATATTAATTGCAAATGTACTTTTATGGCTTAGAGATTTCAAAGTGAGTTGGGAGGTAATTAGAGAGGTTACAATTATGCATATTTCAGGGAGACCTCTGTGTCTGCCACAGTAAACAGTGCCCCAAATCAGGGTGCTCCTGGGGCTCTAGAGACATCTAGACAATATGCACAATACCAGAAAATTAGCACTTTATCAGTGAGCCTTACCTTGGAATATATGATAACCCATCTCCCCCAATGTATCAGAGGTAGACTCATTTATAATTTTCCTAAACATAGTTCTTCTATCCCATTTATTTAAAATTATAACTGGATAGATCCTCGTTCAATATATGTCCCAGAGACTTAAATCTTCCAGCTGTTCATATTCTGGGAGAGCCTTGAATCTGAAGACAGTTGTAGATACTATTTACTCTCCATTTCATCAGAGTCACACAGGACAACTAATAAAAAATGATAATGGACAATGCCTAACCCAAGAATCACAGTGTATCTCCAACTGCAAACAAGACGGTCCACTCATCTGCCTCATGAGATCTAAGCCCCTTCTAATTTGGAAGCAGAGTTGGGCACCACCAACTCCAAATCCTCAAGTAGAGGAATGAACAAACATAAGGTGTGGGGAATGTCAGTATTGACTAAAGTAGACATATCTTAGTAATGGAAGAATGTGTATTATTTGTATAAAGATAGTGGTCACCAGAAGTTCTGACAGGAGGATGAGGGAAGAATAGGTGTAACATGGGGCATTTTTGAGATATTGGATTCCTTCTGCATATTACAATGCTTCTGCATAATACAATAGCATTTACTCTTAAAATGACAACTTACAATTGTCATTATAGATAGAATAGGTTTTTCATACTGAAAAGGTATTAACAACCATCCATTAAAGGTATTACAAACCATCCATTAAATATTTTTCAAAATGTATAAATTTGTGCAATGCAAAGTGTAAAATGTAAACTAAAGACCAAGTTTAGTAGCAATGCTTCAATATGTGTTCATAAATTTTAACAAATATACCACACTAATGAAAGATGTTGTTAATTGGGGAAAGTATGGAAGAGAGAGGGCATAAGGGAATCCCCTATATTTTCAAGGTCAAGTTTAGGTAAGCTAAAGCGCCTTTAAAAAGAAAAAAATTCAAATTAAAAAACATATTCTTCAGTGTTGTATTAATACTGCTTTTATCTTTTATAACAATTTATCTATGAGCTTTTATATATTTGCACCTTAATGTCACAGTAATATGGGGAAGTATGATGTTTTGCTATCAGTAGAACCTCTCAGACTGTTATAGAACCTTTACTCAGTGAAATGACTTACAACCCACTAGAAACTACATTTTTTCCAATGATATTTTTAACCAAGAATATCACATACATATTGGTTTTGTTTCTTGATGCGGTTTTTGAATTTCAATAATTTGATATACTGATATTTTCCTTGTGTCTAAAATTCATTTATAATACTTGTGTGTGTTATTTAGAATGTTTTCATTCCTTGTGAACTTTATTCTTAATTGTGGACAGGGCTTATACACTTTATGAAAATGCTGAGTACTTGAACATTTAAAGGGACAGTGAAATTTATGACAATAATCACAATGAATACTTTATTCCATCTTTGTAGATATAGGCAAGGAAAAAGTAAGTATATTTATGATCATTTGAGCTCTTTCAGATGTAATTTCAGTGAGATTATTTCTTATTTAAAACCAGGAAAAATGTGATCAACATTTGCATATAGCATTTACTCTTAAAATGACAAATTACAATTGTCATTATAGATAGAATAGGTTTTTCATACTGAAAAGGTATTGACAATAGTTTACTCATAAGGTAAGAAATACATACAGGAAAAATAAATGTTTTGTGTAAGATGACACCGTTTTTGATTGTTTGATGGCATAAAGCATATTTTTTTTGTTTCACTGGTTATATGATTAATTAACTGACACAGGAGCTAGAAAGAGCTTTTTAGATTATGAGGCAATTTTGGTTATTTCCTGAAACCAAAGGTAATGATATAAATGCTAAATACATTTTAAAAACAATAAGATGGTGAAAATAATATAAAAACTAATTAGAGATTTCTAGGAAGGTGATGTTGATGTAGGTAGGCAGAATTCAAATCTTTTACAAAAAACAATGGAGAAAGGGCAATAACCTACCCAACAGAGCTGCTTAGGGGATTTGCAAAATAAGAAAGTGTTGTGCATCATCCAGGAAGGAGCAGGACAGAGAGACAAAGAAACCAGAGGAAAATTGAGTTACTTGCCTCTGTGGCTGGGAAAGGCACATATACCTCACCTTCAAGGCAAATAACTGTGGTGATACTCCTGGATCACTGCAAACAAGAGGGTGGGAAAGAGCATTCCCTGAGAGGAAGAGGGATCTAGTGCAAGGTAGAGAGTGGTTTCTTTTCAGTGGATTTGGCCAGCTGAGCTCCCTTTGAATCTAAAAGAAAAAACCCAGGAAGCACTGAGACAGTAACAGGACAGGGGAGATTGGATGTCATCAAGCAAGCTGTCTCACCCAACCACCCTGTGAGACAGAGGAACTAGGTCAGTGAGGGTGTGGAGACAGGTGACTAGGAACTGGGGCAGAAGAGCCAGATAAGCTTCCAGAAGTCTACTTAATCTGTGGATCGGGTGTGGCTCAGTGAAGGAATTATTTCCTTGCATATAGGAAGTCCCCGGTTCAATTTCCAGTATCTCTTCAGAGAAGAGATGCAGAAAGTGATTCACCAGGTTATCAGGCACCTTATGACAGGGAATGTACAGACTCAGAATTTTTGTTGTTTTAGGATTTTTTAAAATCCATTTTAAAAATTTTTATTGGTTCTCTTTTTCTTTTCTTTTTCTCTAATTTATTCACCAAAACCAAGTACCTCACCTGGGGAGGGCTGGCTTCAGGGTGATCTATTGATCTGCAAGTCCACCAGAGAGGTTCAGTAGGGGCTTAAGATGGACAGCTGTTTCTGCTGGGTTGTTTTTCTTGTTTTTAATTTTTTTGTTGCTGTTGTTTCTTTCTTGTTGACTTTTCCCCTCCTTTCTTTATTTTTTTTTCCTTTTACTTATATTTTCTAAATACTTTATTTCTTTTCTTTCCTTTGTTTATCCATATTCTGTCTTCTGTTGCTTTTTATTTAATGCCACATATTGTTTGGTCTTCATTTTTTCTGCTTATCTCTCTTTCATTTTTTTATCCAACATTTCTTCTCATCTTTATGGTTTTAAATTCATTCTATTTGTTTCTCTATTTTAGAGTCTTATTTCATTCTTTCTATTCCACCTTTTTTATTTTATTCCTTTTTAATTTTTATAATATATTAATTGTAGTTTCCTAGCTTCGGTATGGTTCCTCTTCTATATTTTCTATTATTATTACTATTTTTGTTTTTCTCTTCTCTGTTTCTCTTTCCCTGGTCCTCATATTATTTTTCAAGTGAACAGATACAACTGCAAGGATATAGAATAAGGGGATCCAAGTGTCAAAAAAGAGCCATACTTTAACAAAACAAAACCAAATAAATCTTAGAGTAGAAAGAAAAGCTAACCAACCAAGTGAATACATCAAGATAAACAGATCTAGACAGAAACAAAAAATTACAGATAATAGTAAGAAACAGGAAAACATGGTCCAGTCTAATGAATGAACTAAATACAGAAGGAGAGGAAGAACTTGGAACAAGTAAGAAAGGATGTCCAAACAAATGTCATGAATCAACTTAATGAAGTGAAAGAAGAGATAAAATATATTAAGAAGACACTGGTTCACCATAACTGAAAAAAAATTGTAAATATACACAGAAAGATAACATATCTGATGGTGATGAATTACACAAGGCAAGAAATAAAAAATATTCTGGAAGCACATAATAGATTTGAACAGGCAGAGTAAAGAATAAGTTATGTCAAAAACAGTACATTGGAAATAAGAATAATAGTAGAACAAATAGATAAGAAAATAGAATAAATCCAGCAGGGAATCAGAGGTTTGAATGACAACATGAAATACACAAGATTATGCATTATAGGAATCCTAGAGGAAGAAAAGAAGGAAAAAGGAGCAGAAGGAGTATTGAAGGAAATAATGGATGGAAATTTTTCAACACTATTGAGGACATAGATGTACATGGTCAGGAAGCATAGTACACATGAAACAGTATAAATCCTAACAGGCCTACCGCAAGTCATACACTTATTAAGTTGTCCAATGCTCAGTACAAAGCGAGAGTACTGAAAGCAGCAAGAGAAAAGAAATCCATCACATACAAGGGAAACACAATAAGATTAAGTGCTGATTTCTCAACTGAAATCATGGAAGAAAGAAATCAGTGGCATAGCATAGTTAAGGTGGTAAAAGAAAAAAATCTGTCAGCCAAGAATTCTGAATCCTGCAAGGGTGCCATTCAAAAATGTGGGAGGGCTCAAAATTAAGATAAACAGAAATTAAGATTGTTTGTCAACAAGAAAACTGTCCTTCAAAAATGCTAAAGGGAGTTCTGCAGATTGAAAGGGGAAAGGGAGAGGGTTGGAAGGGATTTTAGGAAGGCAGATAATTGGTAAAAATAGCTTAAATATAAAAAGAGAAATAAAAACAACCTATGATATATATTACTTACTAATGTAAATAATCCCTTGACAATAAGAACATTGAATGTTAATGGATTAAACTCTCCAATCAAGAGACACAGATTGGCAGAAAGGAAAAGAAATATGACTCATGTATATGCTGTCTACAAGAAACTCACCTTAAGCCCAGGGATGCAAAGAGGTTGCAAATAAACGGTTGGGAATCTATTTTACATGCAAACAAGAACCAGGAAATGGCATGAGTAGCTATATTAATTTCAGACAAAATAGACTTTAAATGCAAAACTATTTAAGGAGAAAAAGAAATACACTATATATTAATAAAAGGGGTAATCTATCAAGAAGGAAAAGCAATCATAAACATTTATGCACCTAACCACGGTACCTCAAAATACATGAGGCAAACACTAGAAAACATAAGTGGAAAAATAGACGACTCTACAATTATAGTGGGGAAAATTAATACACCATTATTACCATTAGATAGAACATCTTGAAAGAGGGCTTATAAAGAAATAGAGACTGTGAATAATATCTTGACCTAATAGATATATAGACAACATTACATGCAAATATAGCAATATATATATTCTTCTCAACCACACATAGATTATTCTCCAAGATAGACCACATGCTATTCCACGGAACAACATTCAATGAATTCAGAATGATTGAAATTATACAAAGTAATTGACGTGAATGCAATGGAATGAAACTGGAAATCAGTAAGTGGCAGAGAATCAGAATAGGCACAAAGATATAGAAATTAAAGAACACAATCTTAGACAATCAGTAGGTCAAGGAAGTAATTGCAAATGAAATCAGTATCACCTTGAAATGAATGAAAATGACAACACAACATATCAAAATCAATAGGACGCAGCAAAAGCAGTGCTGAGAAGAAAATTTATAGCAATAAATGCTTATATAAAAAAGAAGAAGGAGCTAAAGTAAAAGACTGTATTACACACCTGGAGGAATTAGAAAAAGAACAGCAATCTAATCCCAAAACAAATAGAAAGAGGGAAATAACAAAGATTAAAGCAGAGCTAAATGAAATTGAAAATAAGAAGACAATGGAAAAAATTAACAAAACCAAAAGCTGGTTCTTTGAGAAGATT
>JAQZBX010032161.1:0-25984 GCA_029593785.1 Cabassous unicinctus | reverse complement strand
AAGAATATAATTTTTAAAATGCAAAAAAATTTCTCTCATTTCTTTCAATGCATTTGGGTTTAGAAAATTCTTTCTCAAAGGAGATATCCACTTCTGATTCTTCAGGTTTAAAAAAAATTAACATATTACTCTATTCTATCTAGGATTAATTTTGGTATATGATATAAAAATAAAAATTGAAAGTAATATAGGAAAGAATAACCAATAGTAAAATGAAAAAAACAAAACAAAACTGGTAGAGAGAGAAAAACATGGTTTAGCTTGAAGCCTCATAAATACTTAAGATTATACAGTGTGCTAACACAGGTTCAGAAGCAAAGAAGAGAAAGTGGCCAGAAGCATCAGCCTCAGTGTCTCCACTCAATACAGTAAATACAGTCAAAGATAGTTCAATATTATTAAGTTTTGATTCCTCTGGACCTACCTACCTTAATATTATAGCAGCGAATAGTGTGATCACTGGAACCAGTGTATAGGGTAGCATTCTTCGCAGAAGTTTGATTAACCAGAAGGCAGTTCACTTTAGAGGTGTGGCCCTCAAAAACACCTATGCATTTCCGACTCTAAAGTTAAGCACAAATCAGATTATTACCAACAGGATACAGAAGGATTAGATAACACATTTCCTCAATAAAAAGATGCTAAAACATATACTTCACCTAGAAAAGTGCCTGGCACACTTATTCGGTATATATTTGTTACTGAATACCTAGTAAATAGTCACATGTACTGAGATATCTTCAACTATATAAGTTAGCAGAGCCATACAAAAAATCTTAGGGCAGGGGGGCGGATGTGGCTCAAATGGTTGGGCGTCCATCTCCCATATGGAGGGACCTGGGTTTGATCCCCGGGACCTCTTGGTAAAATAAAGAAAAACAAAAAAGGGGCATGGGCCACCAGGCCCCACTGAGCCACACAGCAAGATGATGACATAACAGGAGAGTGACACAAGGGAGAGCCAAGACGAGATGCGCCAAAAAACCAGGAACTAAGGTGGCGCAGGTAGCAGAACACCTCTCTCCCACATTGAAGGTTCCCAAGGATTGAATCCCAGTGAAGACAGGAAGAGAAGGATGAGGAGAGAGAACAGGAAACAGACACAGAGAACTGGCCAGCAAATGGACACAAAAACAGCAAAAATGGGAGGGGAGGGTTAAAATGGATAAAAGTAAATAAATAAATAAATCTTAAAAAAAAAAAAAAAAATCTTTGGGCAATTCACTATAAGGTGGATTTAAAATTTAATTAATGAATAGGACAAGGCTCTCCAACATGTTGACTAAGGATCTAGAAGAATCTGTAGTTCATTATCATGGGAAATGACTCCTCCAATACCTCCCCAATATTCATTCCATCCCATTCCTCCTCTATTCTGAAGCAGCTTACAACTGACCCAGTCACCAACTCTAGGGAGGCAACCTATCAATGTAATCTCATCCTCCTTGCAGAGGTGATTAAAATTCAGGTAGTAAAGCATATGTGACAGTTTGGTGAATCCCAGGAAGAGATTATGTTTTTTTAACTAATCCATTCCTCTGGGTGTGGGGTCCTTTTGATCAGTGAGGTGTGACACAGGGAAAGAGGTCCCTACAGGGCTGGGCTCAAGCATTAGCTCAAGGCTGAGGAGACAAGCCCTCCCATATGCCTGATCACCATGTGACAGGACCCCAGGTTCACCAGTAGCTGACTTTGGTGAGAAAGCATCTCTGTTGATGCCCTGATTTGGACATTTCACAGCCTCAGAACTATAAGCTCTTACCCTAAATAAAATTCCCATTAAAAAAGCCAATCCAAGAAACAAAGAAAAAATTAAAACAAAAAAAGAGAAAAAAATAAAATTGAAAAACAAAAAATATATAAATAAATAAAAGATTCAAAAATTAAAAAAAAAAAAAAAAAAGCCAATCCAGGGAGCAGATGTGCCTCAAGCAGTTGAGCACCTGGTTTCCACATGGGAGGTCCTGGTACCTTCTAAAAACAAAAACAAACAAACAGACAAATGAAAAAAACAACTCAGGGGAGCCAATGTGTCTCAGTGGTTGAGAGCCGGCTTCCCACATACGAGGTCCCAGGTTCAATCCCTGGCCCCAGTTCCTCAAAAAAAAAAAGCCAATCCATTTCTGGTACTTTGCATTGGCAAGCCTGTGGCAAACTAAGAAAGCATAGGACTCCTTTTCTGTGAAGGAAAAGAAACCTCACTGGTAACTATCTTGTGAACAGTAGGGGAATTGGTTTTAGAAAGAGGTGATACCAGAGAAGTCAGAGTAGAGAAACAGAAATTTAAGTCCCCTGTGACACCACTGAGCCACCCGATCAACTGTATCAAAAGTCAGTCTAAAGCCCACCCCTACCTCTGGACAGACTATAAATTTCCCTTACTATTTAAGAGAGTGTGGGTTGCATTTTCTATAACCTGCAACCAAAAATATTCAAATTTATATATCATCTTACCACCAGATTATAGGCTCGGACAGTTTTGTCTGCTGAACAAGTATACAATAAATTCCCAAATATTTGAATTGCATTCACTGCAGCTTGGTGCCCCTCAAAGCTTCCTTCTGTGGGTTCATCATCATCTCCTGGCTCTGAAGATATTTCTAGAAAACAAGAATATATTTCAGAGACATATTGGCTAGTCTGAAAAGGCACTCAAAAATCAAAACCCTTACACAATATAGTGGTCCTTGGATTAAACCAAAAGAAGATCTCTTTAAAGTCTATTTCCCCTAGCAAAACACATTTTTTAAAAAAATTAATGATCCTTATTATAAAGATTCCTTAATATGAGAAGGCAGGGAAGGCCTTTCACTTAGAAAAAAGACATACTTATATAACGAGAGTCTGAGTGATGCTTAAAAGGTACCCAGTATCTCTCCACACCTAGTCTCCCCTGCTGCTGAAGTTATTTCTTTGAGTAAGGCATTATTCTTCAAGCAGTTCCTTCTCGAAGCAAATACCTTTGAAGTTAATAAAACCGCAACACTAATTAATTGAACAGAGTCAGACAAGAAAGATGTGGGTAAAGAACAGAAAAGGCCAGGATGTGAGGACTTAGCGATACCATAATTGCTGGTCAAAGCAATCTTCTTGGCGATAAAACCTCTCTCTTTCCTATTCCATAAGTATATTTAAGTAAATTTAGATCTTGGCTCTAAAATACACAAGACTTTTTTTCTGTAGTTAAATAAAACTGAAAAACCGAATACCTGAAGAGTTCTTTGATCCTTTTATGGAGGAGATCACAGTCTGAGTTTCTGCCACACTACAAAATAACAGCAAAAATCTTAGTATCTGTTTGAGTAGGATTGGTATTAAAAACATGAAAATTTCTGACTCACAGGATTTCTCTAAACAATAGGCAAAGTAGGATATAAGATTTTTTCCTTGTGAAATTTCTGTATGAAGGGAAATAAAAGCAGAGTGACTATTTACAACCGTCAATAAAGAAAACAGAAAATCTCCACTGCCGAGGCTTGATTCTTCTGTCTCCACAACACCAACTTTATATAAATTGTTTTTAAAAAAATTCTGATTCGTAACAAAAAGTTCTTTTTTTTTTTTAAATGAAGTTTGGTGAAAGCCATTCTGATTGGTTCAATACCACATCCTTACCTTACAGGGATGCCGTCCTTATAGCGAGTGCCAATCTCACTGGTAGAACTAACTTCATCACAACCAGAACGAGAAGTTTCTAGCAGGTTTTGCTCTGTAGAGTTCCAGATATCATTTTTAGATGGGCTGTCTGGTTTCTCTTCTCCAGATTCAGCAGAATCAATGGCTACTACTTCTAACTGAGGATTAGGAATTTCTAGGACTTCCAGAGACGAGTCACTATCTGGCTCATCTCTGATGCTTTCTTGCTCCTGGCCAGTTCTGCCATCTTCCCAGGTAGAGGTTGTTACTTTCCCCCCTTTAGTTAACTTTCCAGTTTTTACTTTCCTTACAGGTTTAGCAGTAAATACATCCTGTTCAGTGTCACTATTCTCAGGAATATGGGTAGCCCGTAGAGATTTCTTCTTCCTAAGTTTCTTCTTTTTCTTGTTTCCCCTAGTTTCAGCTGATGTCAGAGTAGATTCTGCCTGTTGCTCAGGCTGGTCAGCTGGAGAATAGACCTCTTTCTCCAAAGGGGTTTCTGAAGCAAAGGACAATTGTGGAAAAGAACTGGTACAACCTTCAGACCCACTGTTGCCTTTGATAGGATCTTCACCTTCTTTATTTATGCTAGGAAGATCAGTTGGTTGGGAATAGGGAGAGTGTTCTCTGTTTCTGGTATTTCCTTGCTCCATGGTAAACTTCCGTTCTTGGCTAGCCTTATGGAAACTCTCTGTTAGCTCTGATAAGGACAATGTTGCAGTGATGACTGGATAAACTGGACTACTGTCACTGATCTCTCCTGAATTGAGAAGAAATAAATTATTGCATCTTTTTTTGTTTGCTATTTACAAACTGCATATTATTTATCACTGATTAAATCTATACCAAAACAATGCAGTTTCAATGATACATTAACAAAACATGATTTTAAAAGCTATTATCTCACCCCTCAGCTTCCCAAAACCTACATACATTTCTATTATAGCACTTAACTACATTTTGCCTTGCATTAATCCCACAAATAATGTACACGTTTTATTCCCTATGAAAGCTCCCTGTTGGCAATGATTTTTTCTATTGATCTTTTTTTGTTTGCTTTTTTGTTTGTTTGTTTTGAGGTACCAGGGCCAGGGATTGAACCTGGGACCTCATATGTGGGAAGCTGGTACTCAACCACTGAGCTGCATCAGCTTCCCTGAACTGGTTTTTTCATTTGTTTGCTTTTTGTTTGTTTTTTGTTTGTTTGTTTTTAGGAAGCACCAGGAACTGAACCAGAACCTCCCATGTGACTGCTTGAGCACATCCACTCCCTCTATCTTTCTTGTTTTAAATGTCCACATTTAACACTGTATTTTATTCTTGGTAGACACAAATATCTACTTGGCTGAAATGCTTTCACCTTTATTTCTTAGATGTTTACACTATACATTTTACTGATACATCATTGAATTTAGCTACACACTAGTAGTTAAAAAGCCAACTGAGGATGGCAATGGACTAACAGGCAGAGCTCAATGCTCTCACAAGAACAACGGAAAAAAAGCTGTCCAAGGGATCTGCTTTGAGGGTCAGCAGACCAGGAGAGTGCTACACAACTCCTAGGAGGGGGAGGGACAGAGAGACAAAGAAGCCAAAATGACAAACATGAGTTACCAAGCCCCCATGACAGGTGGGAAGGGCCCCCCCCACCCCCAAGATATTAAGCTGGGGTAAAATCCCTGGCTCTCTGCAGCTGACTGAGAGGGAAACAGACATCTTCCTCCCTGTCAGCTGTTTCAAGGGAAAAGGTCAAGATGCTTTTCTTCAGTGAATTCGGCCAGCAGAGTTGGCTTTGAATCTCCGACCTGGAGATTCAACACAGGAACACAGGAAAAGCCGAGACTGAAACACCTCGGTGGAAAGGTGCGTTGACTAGCGCCATCTGCTGGCTGGTCTGGAAATTGCATAGACAAAAACTGTGTTCTCTGTATTCAATCCCTGGGAGAAAATCTGTGTCCCACTAGGTGGGCAATTTTAAAGACTGAAAATAAGGTGAACCAAATATCAAAGAAGAGCTGTGAAAAAAAAATAGGCAAGAGAGAAATTAGCCATCAGAGTAAATTTACCAACATATTCAGATGCCTAGACATCAGCAAAAAATTACAAGCCATACTAGGAAACAGGACGAGAAGGCCCAGCCAAAAGACCAAACCAAATATCCTGAAGAGACACAGGATATAATACAATTAATCAGTGATAATCACATAACTCTCCTAAATCACTTCAAAGAATTTAAAGAAAATATGACTAAAGAAATAAAGGATATTAAGAAGACACTGGGAAAGCATAAAGAATAACTTGATAGCCTGCAAAGAAAAGTAACAGACCTTATGGGAATGAAAGATATGGATGAGATTAAAAATATATTACAGTGGGAAGCGGATATGGCTCAAGCAATTGAACTCCTGCCTACCACATGGGAGGTCTGGGTTCAGTTCCCAGTACCTCCTAAAGAAAATGAGCAAGACAGTGAGCTGACATGACAGGCTGGCGCACCTAGCTGATGCAAAAAGAGACACAAGGAGGAAAACATAATGAGAGACACAACATAGCAGGGAGCAGAGGTGGCTCAAGCAATTGGGTGCCTCCCTCCCACATGGGAGGTCCCAGGCCTGGTGTCTCCTAAAAGGAAGATGAGCACACAACAAACAGACACAGCAAGTGCAAATTGGGGAGGGGGGGGAAATAAAATATATGTTTTAAAAAAAATACATTAGAGGTAGATAAGAGCAGATTTGAATTGCTTGAAGACAGAATTAATGATTTCTGAAATGGAAAAGACAGGGGATCAAGAAGAGAAGAGAATGGGAAAAAATGGAACACAGTCTCAGGGAAATAAATGGCAATGTGAAACGCACAAACATTCACATTTTTGGTGTCCCAGGAAGAGAAGAGAATGGAAAAGGGGCAGAAAGAATATCTGAGAAAATAATGACGGAAAACTTCCCAACCCTTATGAAGGACATAAATATCAATATCTAAGGAGGACAACACACCCCAAACAGAATAAATCCGAATAGACCTACCCCAAGACACCTACTATTCAGAATGATAACTATCACAGATATAGAGATTCTGAAGGTAGCAAGAGCGTAGCAAAGCATCACATACAAGGGAAACTCGATAAGGTTAAGTGCCGACCTCTCATCAGAAACCACGGAGGAAAAGAAGAAAGCGGTATGATGTATTTAAGGTACTGAAAGAGAAAAACTGCCAGCCAAGAATTCTGTATTCAGCAAAACTGTCCTTCAAAACTGAGGGTGAGTTCAAAGTCTTCACAGACAAACAAAAACTGATAGAATATGTTACCAAAAGACCAGATTTGCAGGAGATACTAACGGGGTGCTGCAGCCTGAAAAAAAAAAATCAAGGGTGAGAGACTGGAGAAAAGTTTAGAAATGAAGATTATTAGGAAGGGTAAACTAAAGGATAAGAAGACAGACAAAAGAACTATATGAAAACAGAGAGGTGAAGGACAAAATGGATGAAGTAAGCAATGCCTTTACAATAATAACACTAAATGTTAATGGATTGAACTCCCCACTCAAAAAGATATAGACTGATAGCATGGATAAAAAAATATGAGCTGTCTGTATATCGTCTAGAAGAGACCCAACTCAGACGTGAAAAAGAGGACACAACCAGGTTAAAAGTGAAAGGCTGGAAAAAGGTATTCCATGCAAATAGTAACCAAAAAAGAGTTGGGGTAGACCAGATAAATAAAATAACATTATAATATATGAACAATAATTACTCAGTTCAACTGGCAAATTGTTCTTGTGATCAGTATTCTGTAATTATTTTTCATACAAAATAAACACTGTTTTTAATTGGGGGGGGAAAAAAGTCAGCTGACTTAAAAATGTATTTTCTTTGAAAATATTCTTTGAAAACATTTTATTTGAAAATGTCTATTTTCTTTTGACTTAGCTATTTAATGTCTAGGAATTTAATAAAATAAACATATATGTATTCAAAGACACAGGATGCAGTGTTATATATGAGACTAAAACATCATAAAAACTAAATATTCAAAGAAGATCTATTATATAAATTATTGTATATCCATACAATTGCAACTATTTAGCAAATATCATTCTAGTAGTAAAATAAAATTAAGTTTTTAGAAGAATTATTTTTATGACAGGAAAATGACCAAGACATTAAACAACAACAAAAAAATCAAGTTATATATAATATACTATGTCTTCTTTGTAGAGTCTACATGTAAACACACAAACACTTATGATTTAAAAAAGACTGAAAGAATATAACAAAATAACATATCTACATTTTTTAGTTTCCCAATTTTTTTTAAAGCAATGAACAGCAAAGAAAAAGAAATCTAGTAAAAGCTATTTTTTAAAAGTTAGCTTAAAAAGTCAGTATAATGTTTCATTATTACATTAAAAAAAAAAATCCTGAACACCACCCATATAAAAGGAACTCAAAATTTAACATAAAAGATAATATACATTTAACACCAAAATCTCAATTAGTGTTGCAACAGGGTATTGGGTAGAAAATCCAGGACAATTTTTTCAGACTTCGTTTCTGCTCAAGAAATCACACACACACATTTGTTTACTTTTTTACTTCATTTTCAATACACCACCATTGTGATTGTGCAAACTTCCAACAGGATTTCAAATAGCTTAGAAGTTATTTGAGTGCCATTTTATGAAAAGAATAAAAACCCTAGCTATTTCTCAAAACCACCCAAGTTCCTATTAGTGATTCCAAATACCAGAACCCCCTGTCTTCTATCATGGTTTCCTGCCTCCCATGCTTATATTAGTCCTGGCTTGTTTGAGGTGATAAAGACCTCAAATTTAGAAACTGAGAAATTTAGAAGATATATCTCATTTAGAAAATTGGCTGAACAACTTCAATCCCATTTATCTCAGAAAAAAAAACAAATTCTACAACAATCCTAGTAAATGGAACCTTTTAGGTACTAATGGAAAGTCTACTCAGTAATCCTAGATTGGAAAAAATTAGGAAAAAGTTACTGATAAAATTACATTCACTGAAATATTTTTAAATACACTTCATGTATGAAGAGAATTTCACTGAAAAAATAATTTTAATAACTTTAGTTTTCATGGGCACATATGGCTTTATATGACTGACATAAAACTGCCATAGATCCACTATAGGGTTGCCAGTAACCCAGAAAAAAGCTTACATACTATTAGTTTGCAGTATTTCCTTGGACACATTGCAGGCAGAGTCTTGTGGCATAACATTCACGTTCTCATATTGTTCAGGAGACATGGGCTCTTGTTTAATTTGAACAGATGAGTCTGGAGCAGGGGTACTGCCATGGGCTTGCAAAGTAGGAGATATGGTTACTTGGAGAGGGGCCCCAGTGGATGCTGGAGATACATGGGAAGATGGAGGCTCCAGAAAAACTGGGAAAAAGGGAGTAGGCAGCAATGTGGTATCAGATGATGTTTGAGATCGACTGTTCCTTTGTTCTCGTGGAAGGCTACTGGGAACCTGGTCTGGGCGCTCAGAAGGTTCATAAGTTTCTAGAATGGGAAACACATACAAACACAAAAATGTTATCTGAAAAGTCACTCGTTTCTGAGCCATTTTGTAATTTTAAAGGTTAAAGAGAATTTTAAACTAATAAACATATTGCTATAGCCTTTTGGTTCTTCAAAGTAGAATGTCATGTAATATACACAACCACCAAGGAGGCAGAATAGGAATTAACATTCCAATTTTTCAGATTTTAAGTGACTTTGTACTAATGGAAGAGCCAAGACTGGCGCCCAGACTTTTTGATTCCTGACCCAAGACTCTATCCCTAACATACTGTCCCCACTGATAAGCATTTTGGGGATGTATAGTCTCAAAGGCCTGTGACTGTGGGCTTTCCATAGAAGAAAGATACCAAGGAGACATAAGAGAAATCATATGACCTCTTCATGGCTACTTTTCATTCCTTTCTACAGAGAACAAAAGAGTAACAAGCTATAGGAAGCCCAACTCATCAGACTGTCTCTGAATACCTTGTAATCCCTGTAGAATCTGTATTCTATGGGTCCTCAGTGCACTCATCTCCATAGTTATCTAAAAATAAAGTATTTTGTTAGGCATTTTGAAATCCAACTTCAGAGATGATCCATTTCATTAACATTACATCTGCTGTTACCTGCTGCTTGAGCATAAGTAGCCGCTGAACTTCAACATAAGCTGTCTGAAGCGCTGCACGAGCTTGCAGAAGGTTATTATCCATGCACTGCAAGGATTTGCTTAGTTCCTCCTCCCTTAAGGAAATATTCAGCAGCTGGTCAACTTGAGAACGTTCTGCCAAAAGAAACCATAAGACTCAGTTTAACACCAGAGACTTCCTTTAATAATTGAGCTCCTCAGGAAATGGGACCACAGTAATTATTTAGGACAAGCCTTTATTTTTGCTTCCAAGAGGTCACTGGAGACTCATCAAATCTCACAAATCATATACTCAAGCCTGATGTTATCAGAGCTAGAAATCAAAAGTTGGAATTGGCAAGATGGAGGTGTCTCATACACCTTACCTAATAGCCATCTTCTACGACAAACCCTTCCAGGTGAAATCTCTGTCCGAAGCAAACCAACCTCCCATGCTTCCTTTATATACCACCATATTCACCCAGGGCTTTTGCTGAGATTGTGTCCCAGACCTGAACTGGCAGCACTTTTCTCCCAATCTAAATTTTTCTAGTCAGTTAACTTAATATACTTCGCTTTATTAGAGAAGGCGTCTAAAGAAAATATAGTTTTGAAATAGTACATTTAACTTACCTTAAATGTTCTACTATATGTATACATTTATCATACTTATGTCTTCTTTCATTTGATATGGCAAGACCCCTCTCCTAAACTTCAGACGCACGTATCAAACTACTGACTTGATATCTCTACCTAGGTGTCTCAAAGGTTTGTTAACTCAAAGTATCCAAAAGGAACTTGTCATCTTTCTCTATCCTCTACCCTGCTCCTCTCATGGAGTTATTTAGCTCTATAAATGATACCATCATCCACCCCGTTGCCTCAGCTAGAAATCTAGAGGTCATGCTTGACTCCTACTTTATCTACCACATCCAACCACCTAAAGTTTCATTCAATCACTTCCAACTAGACCTTATACTAGGACTAGGTTAGAGTCAATGGAAAGCAAGAGTCATAAAAGCATATGGTAAGGGAGCCAGACTAATAACTTTCCTTCTTAATTCTCATTAGAATAGCAACTAAGATGCCTCAAAATGGAAAATAAGAGAAATGGCTATAAATGACCAAGAGGAAAAATTTTTACTAAATGGTCTGTTTTCCTTCAGCCCACTGAAAAGGCCAAATTGAACTTTCTGGCTTTAGACTGCACCCAATTTTTCCAAGGAATATACTAACTTTACTTTATAAGCCTATGTGGCACCACAGATTTCTTCTATAGTTGAAACTGGATGTAGTAGGAAATCAAACCTTTTCTCTGCTATTAAGCTAAACAACAATAATATCAAGAAAATAACAAATGGGCAAGCAGTGTTTGAAAACCACAAGCTATGCTTTGTGTCAAGTTGTACAAGATTGAACTGTTTTTTTTTAAGATTTTATTTTTATATATTTATTTATCCCCCCCTTGCTGCTTGTGCTCGCTCTGTCCATTTGCTGTGTGTTTTTCTGCGTCTGCTTGTCTCCCTTTGTTGCGTCGTCTTGCCGCGTCAACTCACTGCGCCGCGCGGGCCAGCTTGCCTTCACCAGGAGGCCCCGGGAATCGAACCCGGGGGCAAACGGGAGCCCTATCGATTGAGCCACATCCGCTTCCCTATTGAACTGTTTTAAGAACAATTTCTTTCTGCCAGAATATGTTACAACATACCTTTTTTTCCTTTAATTTTCCTTCTTTTATTTTTTCTCTCAAGACTTGGGAGTTCAGGAGAAGATCCATCCTGAGGGTATAAAGAAAACTGAACTATATTAAATGTGTAAAGGCTGTTATCTAGGAGAAGAAAAATAATCAATTCTAAGATAGTCATACATTGTCCTTTATTACTGTTACCATCTCTAACAGGATAGTAGGAGTCTCGATGCATATGGTACAAACTCAAATATTAGTTGAATGAATATATGATTAAAAAAAAAAAGAATCCAAGGTCAAGTACCTTCCTAGCATCCTAGAGGTAAAATCCATGCTAAAAAATGTGCTTAGGCAAAGTATTACATCTTGGTGAAGCAAGGCATAGAAAGAAGTATGGACAAAGCCAGTAACTCAAATTCTGACTCCATCTTGATATAGATTTTACTTTAAGTTTCAGCCAGAAAACCTTTACAACAGAAAGCTAAACAGCCTGTAAGACAAACCCCAAGATACAAGTTTTGTCGTATGACAATCTCTCAGTTTAAAGTTTATTTCAAATCATCTAACAATATCCATCCACTACATAGTGTTTAGTTCAAAGGGGCAGAGTTGGAATTTGAACCCGAGTCTAAAACTCATGATTTTAACTACTCTGCTACATTGCTCGGTATTAAAACAGCCCGTTTTCTTACAGTGCCAGATTCCAGACTACATCACCACAAGCAACTGTCTTTTCAGAAATGTTTCCTGAAAGGGGTAACTAATAATAGCAACAAAGATACCAAAAGAGCAAAAGTACTATCAGTGCAGGAATAGATTCTTAAAACTGAGCAACAGAGGCTTAAAATATTTCTAGGACTATGTTCATTTATATACACTCCAATAGTATTAATACCACCTTAGTGGTATGCCTAGTAGTCCTGAGTCTAACAATCATACACTGCTCCAACAAATCCAACACTAGAATGCCTTTCTTCAGTAGCAGTACAGAATGCATCATGAAAACAGATAAAGTTACAGCTGAAGATGTGGCTTACTCCTTGGTCAGGTGATACAAAGAATCATTGGCTTAGATACTAGTTTTAGACATGACTTCATGTTTTCCTAGTACTGTACATTCATCTTAGATTACATCTAATTTAGTAGAATTACTCAGTAAAAGAAACCAGTAGGATAAGAATATGAAAAAGCCTGAGCCTCACAATTCTATTCCAGCCATGAACGGAGCAGGGTAGAACCACAACACCAGATACGTCCCCTCTCCCCAATATTAAACAGTTAAACCTTCTTTATAAGAGCTGAGTCACCCCATGAGATGTTCTACAAAAAGCCAGAGAATCATACTCACTCCAGTGGCTCTTCGTTTCTTTCTAATACTCTGGCCATCATTTTGTTCAGCACCAGAGGTATAGCTGCTGTCAGTAGCTGCATCTGCCAAACTGGAGACTGCAAGGGCTGGGGACACATTTGATGAAAAGTTTCCTTCTCCATTACTCTCCTGGGCATTTTGATTCTCTGAAGGTGACCTAGACCTCTCCTGGCTGCTCAGGTCTTTTGCTGAATGCATCAAAGGTATTGTAAGGTCAGAGGGTAATTGCGTACTATGCCGCCTTCGGATAGCAACATTTTCACCCCTTTCGCCTGTTCTGAGGGAGGCAGCCAGAGGTGTTATTTCCTGTTTAAGACCTACGATTGCTTTTTGACTCTGTGCAGCCCTCAAGGAGTGAGTAGGTGAAACAATCTGCTGGGGCTCATTTTCTTTGCCTGTACCCTCCTCACTGAAGAAGCTATACACAGGAGTCCGGTCCATGATCACGTTGCTCTCCGAAAGGCTTCGTTTCCTTGCCAACCCAGGTGATGAAGAAATGGAAACACCTTCCCACTGGAATCCCTCTAGATTGGACAGATCAGGCTCGCCATCCAAATCCAAGACTTCTTGTTCATTCTGAACCAGAGGCACCATTTCTATGCCAAACCTTAGAAAGAAACAAAGAAGGAAAAAAAAAAACTAGCTCAGACATGGTAGAGGGTAGGGTAACAATGCACTGGGCTCTGTTAAGCACTGAGGTTACAAAAATGAATAAGATGGTTCATGGCCTCAAGGAGCTCAAATTCTAATAAAAGATCCAGGCAGAAAGTAAATAACTATAAGTATTGTAATGTGATAAATAGTAAATTAAAGATTTCGATACAGCTATGAGAATGTATGAGGGAGTAAATAAACTTGGGGCTTATTTAATATGTAGTTCTAAATCAATAATAGTAAATATATAGTTTTTAAAAGCAGCAACAAACAAAAAAAACATTTATTGACCATTCACAAGTGCCAGGCACAATGCTAAGAGCTTTATATTTATAATCTCAAGTAATACCCACAAGGTATGGGAAAGAAAAGGGTCAGAAATGCCCCCTGAGCCTGGAGGGCTATGTAATTATAAAGTAGCAGAATTATGATGTTCAACTAGTAAATCTACATTGAACGTTACCATTCAGAAATGCCTACTACTCAACATGAGATGAATAGCTAAAATGTTATAAAAGTGTTTAAGAGAAAGCATTTGTGATCATAATTAAAATGTCCAGAATACTTACAGAAGGCTAACTATCCATAGGTTGAGTAAATGGTAATGAGAACAGTTATATTTAAAAGCTGTACCACTCATTCCTAAACTGAGATCTAGAAATAGACACAGATTTACAGGTGTAAATTTTTATGCTATTACTTTCTAGGCCCTATAACCAAAGCGACAGAGTTTCAATGATTTTGTTCTGTCCCCATCTTGACTTTCAGAAGAAGCTCTATTTCCTTTTTAATCTGAATTCTCTGTTAATATATACTTTATTCCATTTGTCATAAAGTAGCAATCATTCTTTTGATATTCAAACCAGACTTCTACAATGTATGTCTTTTGCAAACATTTAATTAAATTTAACAAGTAGAATTCTCTTGACAAGGGTGAAAGGGTCGTTTTAAAAGAAAAAAAGACTAAAACGATACTGAAAAGAGGGACACACCTGGGTAAACCTTTGCCCAGCTCTTGCTTTTTCTTGGTTACTTGCTGAATGACCTGTTCCCAGTTGACGTTTCTCCGAGATGCATTTAAAATCTGCCGAAGTGTTGGCTTGAGCCCAGATTCCTTCTCTGTCTCGCTTTTTCGATGACCACTGATATTGCGAATGCGGCGTGCACTATTGAGGTTTGGCTCAAGAAGGGGTGCTCCAGTTTTGCTCTTCAAACTAATGTGTCGCGTTAGATCTCTCTGGAGAGAGGCAGGAAAGCCAAGCTTACTTAGCTCAGGCAGAAGAGGACCTGAGGACTGACCTGTATCGCTTTTTTGAAGCTCTACTTCCAAGCTAGTACCCTCAAAGCCTTCTGTTTCATAAGATACGTGAGATTTAATGGGGTTATCAACCTGTGCATCATCTAGAGAGGTTTTCAAGTCTAGCAATAAGCCAGGGTGTGGACTGGCTGCAGATGTCATTTGTAACTCAGGTTCTTTCTGGAGAGTGGTAGAATTACATGGGGAATTGGATAGTTTTCTAGATACTTTCTGGACTTGGTCATCCCCTTCTTTCTCTTCAGCAGTATGAGTGCTGCTAGATAAAACTTCTGTAGTTGCAGAACCTAGAGTTCCAATTTTTGTTACATGCTTTTCAGTGTCAGATATCTCTCCATCACTTTCATCTTCTAATGCATGTACTTGAAACTCAATCTTCAAAGATCCTTTTTCAGACTCTTCTACATTTCTACTTGCTTTTGTGTAGCTCTTGGTCCTTTTAGAAGTGCTAAGACTTGGATTTTGCAATTGTTCATGACACTGAAGCATGTCTTTGGCTTTTTGTAACGTATCATTTATATTTTCATTGGGTTCCCTTTGAGTGCCCAATATATTCCCTTTTAAAACTCTAGGACATGAACGACGAAATTTGGATATGTAAGAAGCATGGCTGTCTTCCAAGACAGGTTTATTCAAGGAATCTGAGTGTTCTCCAGGTAAAAAAGAATTAGTTTTGGTGGTCTTTAAGGGATTCTTTGAATCACACTTTTGAGAAACTGATTTAGTGCCTGGAATAGGAAGGAGTACGGATTTCAGTGATGGCATTTTATTTGAATTATGCTCTTGTTCAGGTTTCTCTTTAATGGGGCAATCTCTTACTACCTCATAAGCACTGCAGTCAGATGTGGCTTTGGGATTAAAAGATCCTATATGTGATTCTGTTTGTGTTTTCAACACTGAGGGACTACTTGATTCATTAGATTGGGGCTTTTGCGATCCTGTAGTTATCAGGCTAAAATCAAAGAAAGGCTTATCTATTATCTCCGACTTGTTACCAGTGACTTCTTTCAATCCTATTTGTGAATCCAGAGTCTTCTGGGAAGGGT
The DNA here is from genome assembly GCA_029593785.1 of Cabassous unicinctus. Lineage (NCBI taxonomy): Eukaryota > Metazoa > Chordata > Mammalia > Cingulata > Chlamyphoridae > Cabassous > Cabassous unicinctus. Next base: position 10,118 of record JAQZBX010032161.1, on the reverse strand, counting down.
AAGGAGTCCAGCGACAGAGTTTTTCCCTAGCTACACTGCCATTCTTTCCATTGATTTTGGAAGCTTTATTGTCTATTTGTCTACTGGTTTGGCTTTCTAGGTGCTCAAAATTGAAGTCAAGCAAGCCTTCTGAGGCAAATTTATCACTTGTAAATCCTTCAGAAGGACCTCTGTATGTGGTAACTGTACCGACTTTGTCATTTTCTTGCCGCTGCCAATGGTATCTCTCTTGATTGTATTTGTTCGACTTATGAGATTTCTTATTCCATGGCACGTCTTCCATTTGACAGTTAGAATTTCTGTTTCTGCCTTGTTGAAATTTGTCTCCAGGGCCATTATAATTCCAACTATTTGTACTACGTACACTGGATTTCCAGTTTCCGTTACTGCTGTTCATATGCCAACTGGAAAAGCCACCTGTTCCTTCAGAATGCCAACTGGAATTCCTTCCTGTACCATTATGATTCCAATCTACCATCCCACTATTTGAATGCCAACCACCTCCAGAATTACTGTGGTTGTGAAACCAAGTTGAGGAGCCTCCTGTAACACCCTTATGCCACCCAGAACATCCTCTTGGTCCGCCGCTGTTCCTCAAAGAATGTGAAAAGCTGTTTTTCCTAGTATTAAAGCCATCTTTCTCCCATTTCCAATCCCGCTGAGGAGGTGCACGATGGTGTCTGTAACTCTCTCTGTCTTGATAAGGGATGCGGTCTTCTCGTCTCCTTTGGGGTCGCCGGTCATCAGGGTTAGTTTCTTGGCTGCTATTGGAAGCTTCATCTTGTCTAGGAAAAAAAAAGTTTTTTCTTTAGTGATTTAAAGGAATTTTTATGCTTCCTTTAAAGGCATAATCCACCAAACTTCACCTCTACTCCCCTCCCCTTACTTAGAACATGTAAAAGAGTCAATTTTCATTTCTAATAGAGGTTTTCATATCTTTAAATGATATACTTAAACCTATATTTCTCAATTATTAAATCAGAAATTACAAAGCATCCTGTATATGCTATCACCCCAAAAATATTAAAAATTTGACACACTTTTACTATCCTCCCTTTCCTAACTTCTGTTTTTGTTGGCATGTTCTTAGATTCTGGCCCTGCCTATCCAATTATTATTTTTGCATTATGTAGCTTTTTCATAACTATGGCTAATTATTGTAGTTAATATAATTTTAATGTTCAGCTGCCCTTAATCCTGTGATTTCTCCAGTTGTAAATTTTTTCTGAAAAACTCAGTTTCTTAACCTGTTTTAAATGGTAAGATTTTACTTTGCATAGTCACTTTTACTAATAAACATTTTATCAAGCACCCATTATATTTAAATCAACGACTGTTACTGGTGAAAAGAAAACTTTTATGTTCCTGTTCCTGAAGGGCTTAGAGCCTAGCTGAGGAAATAAGTAAGGTCACAAACAGGAGTAAAATAGCACATACCAAATACGTAGTACCCACAGTAAGTGCTATAAGGAGTTCTATGAGCTAGAGATTTTTATAAAGAAGCTCCAGCTGCTTACGGTTCATGTTAAACAAGGAGCCCAAAGAAATACAAATGAATTTCAGTAAACATCACAGGAATAGGTATAAAATCATTTTCCTCTACAAACTGCCTATGTTGTGCCTAGTGCAGACCTTAGCATATGGCAGGTACTCAAAACAATGAGCAAAAATTTACTGAGTACCTATTAAGTCTCAGGCATTTACTATTAAAGCATTTTATGTCGATCATCTCATATCACTTTCTGAGGCAAGTCCTCTTATTATCCCTATTTTTCAGATGAGGAAACTGAAATTAGAGAGGTAAATTGATTTACCTAGAGTAAGACAACCAGTAAGTAATAGAACAGAGAGTTTGAACAATGGCATTCTCAATCTAGAGTCTACATTCTTAACCACTAGGACTCAATAGAATGAAAATCTCAAAACATAGTTTCTTTTGTTGAGTCCCTTTTTCTGAACGACTTAAACCATAAACTCAGTACTGAATTTAATTGGCTTTTAAAAGCTTCTAATGTCTATAAGATTTTAGACACACAGTGAATTTCTTCCTTTTTCACAAGATGGAATTAAAAGTTAATTTACCCAAAAGTTCAAACTATTTATATTTAAATTACAATCATTTCTAAACAGAAGACCCTTAATTTCCAAGTGATAAATGTTACTACATACACTAGCAGGATTTTTGTACCACTATTAATCAAATTGCTTTTATCTTTTGCTTCTAAGCAATATGCAACTTTTGAAATCCAAGAGGACTGCTACCTTGGTTGTACTAATGCAATACAGAAATGTGAGGAGAATTAGTCAATAAAGCAGTCACAAAGTAAAATTCCTAGATCATCATGAAGTGGCTAGAACGAGGGGACAATAGCATTCAGCTAGACCCACAATTCAGAGAGAATAGTTAAAAACCTCATGAAGAAATAAGTAAATAATTTTATAAGCAGGTCCACCAAGAAGGCATATCACAAGACACAAAGAATATTAACTATAAGGATGTCTATTTTACTAAGAAGCTCTTTTACCCTCTTAATGTTTAATCATTTACACAGATAAGCTAATAATGGCACAAGCATTTAAGAACAAAAATAGAAGTTAGTCTCCTAGAGGCTCCAAGTCCCTAAAACAAGAGAAAGGGTTAAACTAGTTATATTGAAAGTAGTGGGAATGTCATCTGAAGGACTAAACAACTGACCGTTAGAAGGAACATGTAAGAAAATCTTCTTCGAGGAAGGAGTAAAAAATACTTCATTTTTATATTTGAACTTTTAACTAAAAAGGAGGTACAGGCAAGATATAACCTAGTATTCAAGAAAGAACTTTAAAATTTTATTTTAGAATTTGAAATTTTTCTCAACATGTCCTAGCACTTAAAAAATTAACCCACTTCATAACTGGTTCTATCTCTCCTTTACTCTTACCTGAAAATATCTGCCTTACCAATTAAACTCTTTAGACTAGAAACCAGTCATGTGAAACCACAAAAACCTAATATAATAACCAAATGCATAGATATAGATATGAAATTATGTATTACAAGCTGGAAAACTTACATTGCTCAAATTATCTTGACACTATCAAATTTAAAATATAAATTTATTCAATAAATATTTACTGTAGCACTTAGAGAACCAAGCATAGTATGATATTCACTAGGGATTCAAAGATGCTAATAAAGGGATAAATTTAATTTGGCAGAAGTACCATACTAATTCACATCAGGCAAAAATTTTTTTTCCTAAAGGAAAAGATGCTATTTTGGCAATAAGAAATACAACATAATTTATTCAAATGAAGCTTATACATTATTACTTTTCATTAGAAAATTTGGATACTGTTATAAACCAATAAAACAGTTCTTACCATAGTTAATTACCAATGTGGTACAATTCTCAGATATATGGCTATAGCTAGCTTATGTAAGGACAATATTGAATTTGCTGTTTTTTAAGCAGATAGTACAGTAGTTCAAGAAAGCATTCCATTGCTCTTCTGTGCATGAGACAGCAACCTCAAACTAAACTTTATAATTAAGATAAGCTTGAAAGCTATAAGCTGAAAAGTATGGAAATGTATAACATATTCTCTTATGTTGTTGAAGATAGGTTTAAAAAAAATCAAAATCATTACTTACCGACTTTGTTCCTTCCTTTGTTTTATTAACTGAATGAGTTCCTTGTCAAAATAATCTTCTTCCTCTTCCTCTCCCTTTCCATCATCTTCTCTTTCCTGGGCATCCACATTATCTTTGTGCAATTGGCCAGAAATGTGCTTTGCATATGCAGAGAGACCCACTTCTGTGACCCCGCACACTCGGCACTCATGACTACTGTCCCTAGGGAAAGAGGGAGATGAGGGACATTCAATTCTCCCCACCGGCATTGCACACTCACCAGATCTGTAATAGTTTCCTCTGAAAGACACTGCACACTTTGGCACAGTGAAAAATTAGTGCTAATCAACTTTAATACTCCTTTCATCACTTTTAATAAATTTGTTCATAAATTACTTTTTGTAATAAATTTAAGGTTCTTTTCCAGCAATCAAGAGGCAATACACTTCAGAATAATGTTTAGGAGGAGAAATCTTCTTGAATTGCTGTACTTAAAATCTTGCCAGAGGAAACATGGTGAAAGGGGAGGCAGGGCAGGGGCTCAGAGCAAACAGAAGTTGCTCTGGAGCACACCCATGGTGCCAGCTGCACTCAGAGAGCCTGGTGACAGTGCTTACATTTAATCTCTGGCTCAAGAGCTTTCTCCCAGTGAAAGTTAAGGGGTGGAGAAAAGAGTTGGCGGCATAGCCAATCCCAACCCAGTAATTAAAACGGAACAACTGGTGCTCTGCCTGGAATCTGAAAATTCTGGACCCCAGGGCAGATGATAGGAGTAGTCTCAGAAAACTTTTTTGGTCTGGGTGGTTCATGTGGTCTGCATACTGCTTCAGCAAGGCTTATTTTAAAGGGAATGGAAAGCATTTCAGTTGTAGGAAGTTAACAGCTGTGCAAAGCAAATGGTTTTTCTCAAGTTTCAGAAAATGCTACAATTCAGAGAGAAGCCAAATCAGATTTTCAGATAATGAGGAAAATTGGACAGACGTTTTCTCCCTTTATTTTTACACACTTAATGGTAAATCTCTTCCTTGGACAGCTTAAGAAATTATAGCCTTGGAACAATGTCTGGGACTGTCAGCAGATCAATAATTTAAATGCTTTTTAGTTTCCTGAAATCCCTTGACTGGTTCAGCTGTCCATGCAGTCATTCATGAGACACATCCGAACACCACAGCCACAGGACAGCAGTATCCATTTAATAATCCAAATTGGCTTAACTCTGTTATCATGTGTCTTGAGTATATATGAGTGGCATTTTTGTACTTCCTATGCCAATCTATCAAAAAAATCAACACAGAAAACCATGCTACCTTTGGCAAGATGCACACACATGCACACACACACCACTCTGCTATATCTCCCTCTTACATACACCTAATGAGACATAAGCAGAATTCATATCAATTACCAGAAGAGTCCCTCAAGACTGAGTATTTCACTTTTTGGAGTATGGCTTCAGTTACCAGAGTGTTCATTCAACAGTTACTTATTGAGCAACTACTAAATTCCAGGCACCATGCTATGTATAGGGTCGCTATTGTCTAGGGTGATAAAATACAAACACTCAAACAATGCCAAGGAAGTTAAAAGAAACTGTTTCTCACTTTGTAAGAATGCTGGAAAACACCTCAGAGAAAAGTTTTAAGTTTTCACCTTTTCTGGACTTTGTAACCTCAGGTGCTCTGGATGTAATACAGTCTTTAGTCTATATTTTAATTGCATTATTATCATTTTAATGAGCTCTAATCAGGTTCCATGAAAATATCATCACCTAATCAATATATTCTAATCCCCCAGGAACATAAATATATTAATATTATTTTCACTGAGTTTTCCATTGTACTTTACACTTAAATACTTACATCTCAATATATAAATATATATTTAAAAATATATATCTATTTTTATATTTAAAGAATAATCCTCAACTTTCTCCAGTTTACCAGAGATATTCCATTTTCTTCTCTCAAGTAATTAAATTATGACAGATTATAACAGTTTGATATTATTTATGAATTCCAAAAAGAAATATAGATTATGTTTGTAAACTGGTTTATTTTTCTGGGTGTGAGAATCCTTTGATTGTATTAGCTTTAGCGGAGACGTCTGATTAAATTATGTTAAGATTAGGGCTTTGATTCAACTACTTCATTAGACTGCGACTCAGTGCTGAGTGCCTATCTCCTTGGTGGGCTGATAAAACAGGCTCTCACAGGTAAGTAGACAAACAGAGAAGAAGAACACAAAGGAAAAGAGAGAGCTCACTGACATGGCAGAGGCTCCAGGAAAAGAGATGAGCCTAATAGTTTACAGCTGACCTTGTGAAGAGAACAGAGCAGCCGAGCCCAGAAAGAAACGAGCCCTGGGGAGAGAGAGGAGCCTTATGCCAGCCTACAGCTGAGATCAGAAGAAGCCTGGACCATGGAGCCTTAAGAGAAGAAGGCAGGCTGAATCCTCGCAGATGTCACCCGCCATCTTGCATCAACACGTGGCAACAGACTTTGGGTGAGGAAGTACCTCTTACGGTACCTTGAGTTGGACTCTTTAGGGCCTTGTGACTATAGGCTTCTACCCCAAATAATTACCCTTTATAAAAGCCAACAGAGTTTGGTACTTTGCATGAGCACCCCTTTTGGCTGACTAATACACAGCTCATTCAAAGTGAATGCTAACTTGTAACACAAAACAAGCAATTTCTCACAGCAACACAAAAATAAGTTAAAAATATATAAGTATAAATCTATCCACAATGGACAGCACAGAAGAATCTGAAGACAATAACAAAACTAGAACACATCTACAGTATAAGAGTAATTCAAATCTCTGATCAGAAAATCTTTTTGGCTACAGTATTGAGAGTATTTTTAAACTGTGGAAACTATAGAAAATGTTTTACTCTACTTTCCTACCCCAAAACTTACAGAATATTAAAACTGTATACGGCAACACTAGAGACATCATTCTACTGGGGATTTTAGCACAATCTCTAAATGGTATTTAAAATTAAATTCCTGATTTTACCCTCACTTCTAAAATCCACAGAATTCTTCTTCCATCCAAATGATCAAAATATCTCTTTCTTCAAAGATACAACTGGAATGCCACATTGACTCTTTAAAATAGGAATGTATAGAGAATATTTGACTTTGTTAAAAATAAACATTCATAATCATATACCCACACACTTTGTAACCCCCAAAACACAAGCATATGTTGGCAACTTAACAAACATTCACACACAGATTATTTTTAAATTCTGCTTTTCTTGTGAGAAAGAATATAACTATAGTTCCAAAGAATGTGATAGAGAAACATATCGGAACCTTTTCAGTCCAGAAGGGTACAGGCAATAATTACAACATAAAAGTTAGCATTAAAAACGGTGTCTCAAAAGAACAGAAATCCCTAACATTTTTCTTATAAATGAAATCTACTTAAAAAAAAAAAAAAAAAAAAAAAAAAAAAAAAAAAAAAAAAAGAGCTTTACAAAAAATTTCGAAGAGGGAAAAGAAGTAATCTACATTTATACAGGGGGAAAAAAGGGTAGGACGACCACATCCTCTGAAAATTCAAATGTGTCTGGAAATAACCACATTACCCTGTTCTACACACAGCATGCATACATACTTCCATATATGGTGTTTGGGAAAACAAATGCTTTAAAAGGTTAAAAGCAAATTAAATATTTTAATGATTCTATTTTCCAATTCTTTATCAATAACCAATTAAAACACTTTCTACTTTGTATAAATACATAAAATAATTGTGGAAAAAAGTATTGCTTTGCTTCTTGGCTAATAAAAGCAATAATTTTCCTCAGGGAGTTTAAAGGAGGGCCCAAATTAGCTTCATCCTGTCACCACACAATTTCCTCTCACATGTGAAAGGCAAAGCTGTAAATATTCTATCCATAAGCTTTTCTTTATTTAAGCTGGCTCTAACTATACCACAACAGCTGGTTGATAATAAAAGTTTATGCCTTTAATAGCATCTAACTGTAGAAATTACTTAAAGGCCACACATTTAAACAAACATATTATGAAAAAATAGAGAAATGCTCCAGATGTCCACAATTGTGAACCAAAAATAGGACAAGTCACCTTATGTTTCACTCAAGCTTTACATTCAAAACCTAAAAAAGTATGTTCTTCACAGTTCTTAACCAGATCATAACCAAAAATTACAGATACAAAATAAAGACAAACAGAAAGCCTTAGCATCAGAAAAGCAGTAAATAAACATGAAATCCAGAGGAAATAATCACAAAACAAGAACAATAGGGAAAGAAAATAAAGGCTGCTGACTATTTTGTCCCTAGCATACAAACTGCTAATGACTGTTTGTTGCTACATACAGAAAATACTCCAAGTCAATAAATGATTTTTGAGTTTTTATGTTTTGTTTTCTTAAAATAGTTTTGTCAGTTATTTTTTTCTTGCTATCTGCTTGCCTTCTCCCTTAACATTTCTTACAGTCTAAGAAACCAGATAAAACTTGTTAGGGCACTGTATCTAAAATATGAGTAAATAAGTGTTAAACTGCTCTCCTCTAAAGTGAGTTTGGGTGCTAAAGTGGATATTTACATTGACAGCTCAGAAGCTTTTCAAGGTTTTTTCCTAATTATTTTACTGTGCTCTAAATAACCGAAAATGGTAGTTGAAATCTCCATGGCACAGTTAAGGGTGGTGAGTGCTGGAAGAGAAGGGGTAGAAGAGTAGGAGAGAGATACAGAACAATACATATATATTATGTGGTTGACCTGTATTAATAAAACAAAACATAATGAATGTGTGTGTGTATATACATAAATGTACAGAAAGAGATCTGTACAGTTTATATACCAAAAGGTTGGCTCTCCTCCAAGAAGAGAGTAGATTTAATGTGGAATGGGGTGCAAAAATTTACTTGTTTTTACTTTTTATGATTCTGTATTGACTATGAACATGAATTTAACTTATGTATCAAAAATTTTTTAAATTAAGTTTTATTTCATTTAAAAATTTTATTGAAGTATATCACTCATACATGAACATGTACATAAACAAGTGTAGAGTAAAAGCTCTGAACTTACAGAACAAACATGCATAACATCATACAGGGCTCCCATACATCACCACACTACCAAGGCTCTGCATTGTAGTGAAACATTAGTAACAAATTATGAAGGAACATAGACAAAGTATTACCAACTATAGTCCATATCTTATATTTGGTGCATTTTCCCCCCAACCCACATTATTACATTTTTTTGTTCATAAACCATACAATTTATCTAAAGTGTACAATCAATGGCATTTGGTACAATTACAGAGTTGTGCATTCATCACTTCAATAAATATTAGAGCACTTATATTACTCCATTAAAAAAAAAAATCTATCATATCCATATGTTAGTGCAACTAATTACAAATCATATGATGTGCTTTCACCATTTCTATTCATTTCCAAACATTTCCAAGCAACTTTTTACCAATTCTGCACAGATTAAATCTCAGCTTTCCATTCTCTGACAACATTCTATTCTCTGGTGATTTATATTCTAGCTATTAACTCCATGAGTTTGCTCATTATATTTAGTTCGTAATAGCAAAATCATACAATATTTGTCCTTTTGTGCCTGGCTTGCTTTACTCAACATAATGTCCTCCAGGTTCATCCATGTCGTCATATGCTTCACAACTTCATTTTTACTTATATCTGAATAATATTCCATCGTGTGTATATACCACAGGTTGTTTATCCATCATTGGTTGACAGACACATGGGTTGTTTCCATCTTTTGGCAACTATGATTAATGTCACTATGAACACTGGTGTGCAGATGTCTATTTGTGTAACTGCTCTCAGTTCTTCTGGCTATATACTTAGTAGTGGTATTGCTGGGTCTCATGGTAGATCTATATTTAACTTCCTTAGGAACGACCAAACAGGCTTCTAAAGTGGCTCTACCATTCTACATACCCACCAACAGTGAATAAGCCTTCCTATCTCTCCACATCCTCTCCAACACTTGTAGCTTTCTGTTTTTTTTTTAATAGTGACCATTCTAGTAAGTGTGAAATAATATCTCATTGTAGCTTTGATTTGCATTTCCCAAATCACTAGTGATGTTGAATACTCTTTCATGTGTTTTTCAGCCATTTGTATTTCTTCTTTAGAAAAATGTCTATTCAGGTTTTTTGCCCATTTTTTAATAAGAACGTTTGTCTTTATTGTTGAATTGTTGCATCTCTTTATATATCATGGATATTAGACCCTTGTTGGATGTGTGATTTCCAAATATATTCTCCCATTGAGTAGGTTGCCTTTTTACCCTTCTCTTCACAAAGTCCCTTGAGGTGTAGAAGTGTTCAATTTTTGTTGGGGACCTTCACGGTAGCACTCATTATGCACCTTGTCAGCAGCACCGGTGACATGTAACATGGCCGTCAGGGTTGAAACAAAGAACAGCTTTAGCTACAGTTAGCCTTCTTCTAGGAAGTTAGAGAGTTTTCTGCCATCTATCCCA
>JAQZBX010032160.1:0-25996 GCA_029593785.1 Cabassous unicinctus | reverse complement strand
CAAAATGATTCTTCTTAGTTTCACTTATGTATGATAGTTGTCTTGAGCAGAGAGTTGGACTAAATCAACAAATCCACTAGTACCAGAAGCTTAAAGTTTAATAGATACTTTTCATTGTGTGCCTCTTTGCATATTGTGGATTGTGAATGAAATAAATGCATTATTAATTTAAAGTAATCCATATAAAAATCTTAAAAACGACAAAAATGTAGCTGTATAATTCTACACAATGATAAGAAAGCTAAGGGAAGATGCTCAGTAGAGTTTAAGGCAAGCATGGAGGATGTTTGGTTTTGAATAGAGGAGGAATAACAGATTCTACTAGAAAACTTTAATTCAGCAGTTAGATTGAAAATTTAAGGGTAATGAATGGAAAGTTAAAATTACAAAAGATCTTCAAAATAAGAAATGGAATAAAAGGAAGAGAATTGGGAGAATAAAGAAATCTTTAGGAAAAAGGAAGATATGAAAGAAGAAAAAAAGAAGTAAATGGAAAAGATGATAACAAAGTTAAGATATGGTTATAAATAGTTCATTATTTTAAAAATAAATAATTGTGGAATAAAAACTTATTGAACATTTCTTCCGGTGTCTGGAAAGGGTAACAATTCTTAACTAATCATTTTGCTTTTCTTATGATGCTCAGTGGCTCCCCACTGGTTCCAATGATAAAGTTTGAGGTAATTTTATTTTTCAAAAATACTGGTTTCGCAAACTGGCCATTATTGCTCTCTGTCTCCCTCATTTCATATGAGAGATCACCCCATAATCTAATAACCACCTTATTTCTTGAAGGCCACTGAACAATTGACTCATAATAATGATTCTGCATTCTGGCTACCCCAAGTTGAATTTCCTTTCATAAGAAGAGACAGGAAGACACACATGTTCCAGTTTCTCTTTCTTCATCTATTGAATTTCTGCATACCGAAGGCTGCTAGATTAATGGTACCATTAGGATGCCATTTCTTCCCTAAAAGTCTATGTGGCTTTCATTTTTGACATGTTCCTCCTCTTTTATAGGTATGTAAAAAAAGACTTGCCTTCAGTAGATCTTGTCTCAGAAAGTCAGAATCACAAATTCAGAGAATCTATGGGGTCTTTAGGTTTATTTCAACATGAGTTCACTGCAGGTCAGAGTTGTAAGGACATATAACTATCTACCAGCAAAAGTGAAACTAGAACACAGACCTTATATAATGTATCAGAATTTCCCCTGCCCTCTTACGCATCTCTCTACATAATACTACAACAGTCGGTTGAAAAATACAAAGAGAATTTTGATCTCTTAGCATTTTTTTCTACATTTTATAAAAGCTATAGAATTGTAAGTTATCATGTTATATATGTAGATGAAATGCATATATTATCTGTAAAGTCTAGTTGTCCTTTCCAGGCAGTAGATAGGAGGTGGAGGTTATAGCTCCCCCACTTCCATTCTGGTCCAAAGAATTTGTAAGAAACTCCTATGACATAAACCTACAGCAATGTTTAGAGATTTCAATGATAGCTAATCTGCCCATTAACTTCAACCTCATGCAAAAATTTATAAACATCTATCTTCACATCAGACTACCCAGTTCTGGTGATTTACATTACAATTATAAGATGCTAAAAGTAGAATCATCTTAGCAATCATCTGCTTCCTCATTAATACATGAAGAAACCAAGGCCTGGAGTGAAGTGTCACAGTTCACGTCAGGGCATCAACTAGAATCAGATCCTTTGATTCTCACTCCAGGGCCTTTTTACCATTATTGGCAGATGAGGGCAAGTTGGGGGAAACTGTTCAGTTTTTGTTTTTCCCTAAAATACTTTTTTTTTTTTTTTACCAGATGTCCCAGGAATTGAACCCAGGTCCCTCCATATGGGAGATGGACACCCAACCGTTTGAGCCACATCTGTCCTCACCCTAAAATACTTTTGATTCAAATATGAATGATCCAGTCCTTCTGAAGATGAAAACACCAAGGAGGAAGGTACACGATTGAGAGAAGAAAATTCATTCATCGTATTCATTCCCTGAATAAGTGCCCTGTGCTAGTCCAGGCAGTAGAGATGTAGATTCTTTCCTACCTTTATGGAACTATATTTTAGTCAGGGTAGACCAATAGTCTAAAGAAAATAAATAAGCCAAATAATTTCACATATTTATGTTCTAAGAAGAAAATAAAACAGAATGAAAAGGAGGGAGTGGCTACTTTAGAGTAAAGAAGGTCTTTCTGAGGCATCAACTGCTGCACTGGAAGTGGAGTGCCAGCCATGTGAGGCTCTGGGGGCACCACGCAGACAGTGGAGGCAAAGGGCTTGCAGCCAGAACAAGCTGATGAAACAGAGACGAGAAAGGCCAGCGTAGCTAGAGTGTGGTGAGAGAAGGACACAGTGGGAAGAGGTGAGGTCAGAGGTAGGCAGGAACCCCATCGTGCCCATGTTAAAAAGTTTGGATTTTATTTGGAATTCCATTTAGTTGTTGATATTTCTCAGATAACCATGACTGCATATGTGGAAAACAGACGACAGCGATGCCATATTAATTTGCCTTGTATTTTGTAACATGTAAAAGAGGGAAAGAAGAACTTAGGCAGATAAAACAAGGCAAAATAATTGGAATTGTTTGATTATTAATCTTGTCACACCAGTTGGGAAGAGAAGTCACAGAGAAGGATAGCTGAAATCGGAAAAACTCATACAACTGACAGGTGACAAAGGCAGGGCTTAGCCATTCAGTGACATTAAACAGTGTAAGAATCCAAGAACTTTGAACATGGTCATTAAAACACATGGGACATATTATGTGGTCATGATCCATCCGTCTTACAAAGGTCACTGCATTAGATCTTAGCAAGAACGTGAATGCATTATATTCTCAATCTATCTTATCTTCACATTTCTTCTCTCTTAACTTTGGTTGTTTATTCTACTTTTTCATGACCTGTCCTTGAGGGAATGGAGATGCTCCATATGCCATTTGCCTCAGAGTGTTTACCTGCTGAAGTGCCCTCATCAGGGGCACACCTGCCCCTTATAATATACGTGAAAGACTCCGCAAGAGGTCAATAGACATCACTTGTCAGTACGGCATTGCAGCAATATTTCACATGTGCCAGCTCCTTAATTTTAACAACAAAATCATAGGTTAGATATTATTTTTGCTGTTTTTAAGCTAAGAAAACAAAGGCTCAAAACATGAAGCAAACTGCCCTGTGTCACATAGAAAGTAAATGGCAGAGTTGGGATTTTAACCTAGGAGAGTCTGTCCCCAATACCAGGAGCTGACCCTTGTGATAGCCCAGAAAAAAATTCTTCATGCTGTAAGAGAACCTCAGGCAGTCTGTACCTCGAGCCTGTACCACTTTTCAGTCATTACTCAGCAGTTTCTCAATACTGAGAGGAATATTCTGTGAAAGAAAGAACGAATTCAGACTTTGTAAGGAGAACCTTCATTTTAAAGAGTTATTGCAAAGGGAAGTAAAGGACTAATGCAATAGGCAGACGGAGATTACTCAATAGAGAAAATGGTCATACCATACAATCTGCAAGCATCTCCAGGGTTAGGCAAAAAGGGTTTTTCTTTTATGGAAAAAAGTAAACAAAGCTATAAAAAAGGGAAACGGTTGTGGGGAAGTAGAAAGGTGGGATATAAGAGAGGTGTGATGGATGGTTGAGCAGGGAATGTTTTACCCTGAGATCAACCTATTCTAAGGAAGGGTCCTTAAGGACAGGCTGTGTGTTGGCTCAGGGAAAGCATCAGCCAAAATTCAGGGGCCTGGGAAGAAGGTTTGGTTAACAAGCTTTCTGTTCTGATTCATCAGTGGGGACAAGTATTTCAGCTGGTCATTTATGAAACAATGAACGGGAATTTGGAGCCTCTGTGTCAGGCCTTGTCATAGGGAAACAAGTATCTGTAATACTTTAAGTCAAATGGAGAAGGGTGGCTCTTTGTAGTAAGCTGTTTTCTGGAACACAAAAGGTGGGAGTATTTCTTAACCTTCTCTGTTTTCCAGGATCACAGAGCTCGGGTAAATTTCAACATTGTCATTTCTTCCATATTTTTTTAAAACCTGAGTCACAATTCATTGGACACTATGGTGACCTAGGAAATTGAGATTAGCAAAGCATTATCACAGCTTTCAAGTTGTTTTTTATAAAACAATTTTTAAAAGGTTGAATTTCAAGTTAAATCATCCCCCACTCTTATTACCATGCGACAACGCAAATTGTTTTCCTTTGTGTGTGATTTAATGCTCTCTGAACTGGCTCCTCAGTTTCAGAAGCTGGCCTCAGAACAGTCAGGCTCACTGATACAGACTCGCACAATGAGAAATTCATTTTCTGCTTGACTTTGTCAGTGAAATTGCACTCTGATGCTACCTACTCCTTTCTGCTGTCATTGAAAGGTATTAATGAAACATGGCATCAGAAATTTATTTTCAAGGTTGTCTTCTGTTATATCTTTTGGTCTGAAAAAGCTTTTTCAGGTCCCTGCGACAAAAAAGAGGAAAAAACAAAAACCAGAAAATTCTCAGTGTGGCCAGGAAATCACACAAATTGTTTGGTCTCTAGATTGAGAAGAAGTCAACATTTTCATAGAGGTTTTAACAGTTATAAAAGGTAGCAGACCTCAGGCAAAAAGCCATACGTTCTGCCATTGGATCCCAACATTCATACTGTCTGCAGCCAACCAATCTTCAGAAAAGGAAGTTGTCTAAATAATGAAACTTATTGCTCAGGGTATGTTTCAGAAGCAAGATGTTTAACACCAAGATGACCTTCCTTGAGGTGTTTCACTGTTGATTCCTTGTTCTTCTCCCTGCTCTGAGAGAACTGAACCATCCTGAAGGACAGAAAGGACAGAGAGATTATTTAAGCAGCAGCCTGTCAGTTGGCTCTCATCCAAAGCCAACTCTCCCAAGAGCCTTCCAGCATTGTGTCTACATCTTTGCCAATTCACCATGAGTTATTGATTACACTAACCTAGTCAGGGTCTGCCAACTTTCCATCCAATATGCTCCTGAGGGCCATTGACACATGCCCCTGAGGTGTCTTGCAGTGCCTTGCTTCCGTACACACATCCTGAATCACCATTTTAATACCATATGGCCAGTGATTTGGCGTCCTGGGTAATCTTACTTGGCAGTTGAGTCAACCCTTCTTGGTCCCTTGATTATTGCTGTATCTCAAGAAAAATTGCCTAGTACCTGGTAGAGACAACAAATTTATACTTGTTGAGTAGATAAATGAACGAAAAACCTTGGTTATTGTTTTGTTTCCAAAGTTGTGGAAACCAAGTTAAACTTCTAGAATCGAAATTATGCAAAGAACTAGATCTTAATTTCCACGATATCTTTTAGATACATCGGCATTGAATCAAACTGCTTTCCATTGCCCTTGTACTTTTGTTTTTGTTATTTGATGGGATCCATTTTCCCCACAAACTGTTAATGACTTATTTCTAAACTTTATTTTAACTTGAATGTGGGTATATACTTGGTTCCCTGATAGACTTGATATATTTTTAACTTCAGTTGTTGCCAAAGACTTAGGCTTATAGATCAACTTGACCAAGACAGTTTGTTTAAAAAACCATCTGTGCCATTATTTTCTGAGTAGGTCTGAAAAGACTTTTTCCAATTAACCATTCTTTCATGCATAAGTATGATTTAGATGCCACTCCTCTGGCTTTCATAACATCCTTTATTGCTGTACTTATTATTACCTTCTGTTATAATGGACTATAAACCCTCCCACCCTGGACTGTGTGTGCTAAGCCTGTGGCTCATTCATTTATTTTCCTTTTTCTCCCAATCGTAGCACTGTGCCTAACATATAATATACTTATAATATAAGTTAGGTGAATAAATAAAAAAGAAGAATGGAAGGAAGGAGGAAACAAGGGAAGGAGGGAGAGAAAAGGAGGGAAAGAAAGAATACGTAAATAAATGGAATTTGATTCTGCAAAGACAGGCAGGGCTCCCTTTGGGCTCTAGCATACACCCTCAATAGAATTTGCATTAGTGAATGCACTGGGTTGAACAATGTCCACCAAATATTCATGTCCACCAGGAACCTCAGGTGGGACCTCATTTGGAGATGCCATTCATTAAGATGAGGTCATATTGGATTAAGGTGGGTCCTAACCCAACGACTGGTGTCCTCATAAAAAGAGAAAACAGAGGCACAGATGTACAGGGGAGAAGGCCATGTGAAGACAGAGGTAGAGGCTGGCGTGATGCATCTGCAAGCCTAGGCATGCCAAGGAACGCCATCAACCCTCAGAAGCTAGAAGACACAAGGAACGATTCCTCCTAGAGTCTTCCCAGGAGCATGGACCTGGTGACATCATTATTTTGGACTTGTGACCTCCAGGTCTCCAGAACTGTGAGGGAATAAACTGCTGTTTTTTCAAGCCATCCAGTTTGTGATACCTTCCTATGGCAGCCCTAACAGGGACTGCACTGTAAAAACTGACATCCATCCATCAGTGGAAGCGTGATGAAGAAAGCGGGAGTCTGAGACTTCACTAACTTCTCATATACTAAGACGTTCTTCTCTAAGACCTAAAATTCCACATGCTTCCCCCTCCTCCCACCCACCAGCAACTTAGATACCAACAATCCTTCAGTGTCGAACTGGGAGAGAATTTGGTGGCATTCCTAAGTTTTCCTTGGTTTTCTGAAACTCCTCCTGACCTGGGGATATGTAGACAATGATGCTGAAGTCCCTCCTTCAAGTTCATATACAAACCACCTCTGTGCTAGAATGGACAAAGACAAATAAGTGCTGGTGAATTATTGCAAGATATAATGGGGGAAGGAAGCATTGTTTGTTTCTATCCCAAGTGTCCGCTTGCAGTTCTCACTGCCTAGACAGAATTATTATTATTAATAATGCCAGGCCCTGGGCAAAGTGAGACTGGCATACATTACCATATTTAATGCTCATGACAGACCAGTGAGATAAAGTGTAGTCACATTTTATGCAAATTGGAATCATGCAAATTTCAATTATGCACATATAAAATAGTGCAATATAAAAATATCAACACATTCTCACTTTATAGACAAATTTCCAACACAGTGAATACCTCCCAGTTTTAAAATATTATGAAGAATTGCCTAATATAAATGACAAGCCTAGAGATTTTTCAATAGTTTTTATGCTTCGGTCACATGTGGGTATGCCATTTTTGCTGGAAAATAATAATTATTATAGTAAGAACTAATATTTATTGAACACTAAACATTTCATAGATATCAACACATTTACTTTTTGCAAAAAAAAAAAAAAACCACACATACATATATATATATATGAGGTAGGGCTATTATTATCCCCATTTTGCAGATGAGGTAGCTGAGGCTCAGAACAATAAGATGACTTGCCAAAGGCTACACTTGTCAATAGCAGAGGCTCCACGTTTAACCAATATGTAAATGCCTGGCCTGCTTCTAAGGATTAATCATGAATTATGTGTATTATTAATTAAATAAAATGTTAGGAACACTCCTCTCCCCTAAAATATGCCTGCCTTGTAGGTATTATATTCTCACTTTTGCAACTGAAGCTCTAAGTGGTTAAATAACTTGTCCAAGGTCTCTGAGCTTATAGAAACCAAACTCATCTGGCAGAGACATTAGCTCTTATGTCCAGATAAGGTCACAGATGCACCTGGAAGTCCTCTTGCTTTGTGCTTTCATTGACTCTCAGCTGTTTGCATAATGCAGGTTAAGCTTAGCCCACATTGCCCCTCAGAATCAAGCCCTAAATCTCTTATCCTTCCCCAGGACCATTCAGACATCAACTTTCTCCCGAGAGAAAGACATCTGGCTACCCTGCCTAGCCTGCAGTTACAGTTCAGACGAAAGAACACTCTGGGCACTTTCTCTAAGTACCCATTCTCCTACTAATGTCTGTTCTGCGACTGAAATGCCATCTTGTCAAACAACAACTGGAATCAATAAATGTTTGACCTCACCAAACATCAGGGGAGGTGGGGAGTTGATCACTCATCACCTCACCACACGTTGAATTCAGATAGATTTCTGCAGTGCGCATCTTACCCAAAGGAAAACACAGCATATGTTCTTTCCAGGTTGGCATCAGAATCTTAAAAAAAAAACTGTTGCAACTTGTGGAAGTTGAAAATTGAGTCCTTCTACTGTTCTCCAAATGGAGCTCCACGGCAGATAAAGCAAAGCTTTCGCGTGAGAACAAGTTCACAAGGGTGCGTTGTACTGGATAACAATGGGCAATTTTCCATAGAAGACTCTGCAGTTTTCCATCTTTTGTGCTGCTGATAGATTTAGCATTCGTTAACCGGGACTTTCTGATTGGCCAGGTTTGGGTCATGTGGGATGGATGAGGCCAAGCCTCTTATTATAGCTGCAAGGTGAAATAGATGCTGGCAGCCAAAAAGCAGCAAATAACCACTTCAATACATTTTAAAATATTTTTTCAAATCATTTTAAAAGTTGTTATTTTGTTCAAGTCCAACAAACTCAAAAAGCAGGTAGATATTATCTCCACTTTTAAGGTGAGAAAACTAAGGCTGAGGGATGCTAAAGCATATGGCTAAGACCATGTAGGTGGAGGGTAGCAGCCTCCTCAACAAAGCAAAGTGCTTTGAGTCCTGTCTCGGAGGCTCTCCCTCCATTTTATCATGCTGATGATGGTTGATCATAGCAGAGAAAAAAGAAAATGGAAGTAGGACACATTCTAGATCAACTAGGTAAGAATCTCTGGGGAGGAGCCCCAGGAATTGCTGTTTTATTATTTTTTTTAATGGGCCCAAGCTAATTCTAAGGTGCCAGCACTGTTCTAATTATCTTTTTTTTAATTAAATTTTTTTTTTTATTTTTAAAGAAGATTTAGATTACATAAATTTTACATAAAAATTATAAGGGATTCCCATATGCCCCACTCCCTACCCCCCACACACACACTTACCCACATTAACAACATCCTTCATTAGTGTGGTACATTTGTTACAATTGATGAACCCATATTGAAGCACTGCAACTATGGATTACAGTTTACATTATAGTTTACACTCTTTCCCATATGATTTTGTAAGTTATGACAAAATATACAATGGCCAGTATCCATCACTGCAATGTCATACAGGATAACCCCAATATCCTGAAAATGCCCCCATATTACACCTATCCTTCCCTCTCCCATCCCTCAGAACCTCTGGTGGCCACTGCCTGTATATCAATGATAAGAGCTCTTCCATTGCTAGAAGAATAATAAGGCTATAGTAGAATACTAATAAGTCTACTTTTGTCCATTGTTCATTCCCCAATCTTGAGGATTTGGGGATGGTGATGCCCACTCTGCTTCTAACTGAGAGGGGGCTTAGATCCCATGGGGCAGATGGATGGAACTGTCTTGCTTGTAGTTGCAGACACTCTCTGGTCCTTGGGATGAGCATTGTCCATCATCTCCTTGTCAGAGGCAAAAAATAATTCTTTAAACTTGTAATGAAACCTTAAACTCACACATTTGCTGTATTTTCCATTTAAATACTGTTTTGTTCCTATGTGGACTTGGACTTATAACTGCCGTCTCTGAGAAGTCAACAGTGTGAGAAGAAGTTGAGGTTGCCAGGGGCAATCTAGTTTGCCAGGGAAACCAGCTGAGCAGTGGAACAACCTGGAATAAAGCAGCCTGCTGCTGGAATGCTTTCTCTAGAAGGGCATGCTCTCTTTGTTTCTTTAAGTGGAAACTGGAACATTACTCCTTTGCCTCTGGAAAAAGGGTCTTTTCACTCTTTGGTGGAAGATGCACTTATGTAACTAAGATTTCTCTGTTTTCTGCCTCTACCACAAAGAATAGTGATGTCCCCATAGAAGGGTAGAAGCCAGAAAATAAAGGTCACCTTTTTTTTTTTTTTACTTCTTCCCAAGTCCCTTACCCCTGTGGAGCATTCCAGTTCTTCATATGTAAGAACAAGAGTATGCGTCATCTGGAAGTTCCATGGGGACCTAAGGTGGTCTTGCACTGGGTTAACAGATTTGCTCTCAACTCTGATGGAAGATAACATTCCCAGTGAGATGCTGAAATGAAGCTGAGTGAGAGCAGAATCAGTGTTTTCCCTCTTAGGTGTAAATTAGGTAAAGTGAAGGATTCTATGACAATAAATGAATTACATTTCTGCTACCTGACTTTTTGGTTTCTTTAAAAACTTACTCTGAATGTGTATCACCTTCTCAATATATATGTATTCTCTTATTGTTGCCATGCAGTTGTTTTAACAAGAGGTTATTAATAAATGATTTAAAACAGCAAGGTTTTAGGACATCTACGGTTTTGATCTGAATCTCAACTTCTAACATATGCTTTAGCCCACACACCTAAGACTCCAGATGAAACAAGTTATAATGTTTCAGGGAAAAATAAAACTTTTTGAGTGATCAACTTGTCAATCTAAACTGAGTCAATGCTAATGGCAATTTTATAAACTAACATCCCATAAATGAGTTCTTGTGAGTATCTCATCTGTGTATATATCACAATTCAAGGGATTTAAGTGTGGTGATGCCTAATGATCACTCAAAAGGTGCTGTTTAGTTATTTATTTTTATTTGCTGGATGTGTAGTTATCAAAGTGGTTGCTCTATGTGTACAAATGGGTTGTAATATCTTGCTTTATAACCATGCTCTCAAAAAGACCAAATCTAAATCAAAATGTTAACATTAAATCAGTGTCCCTCTTTTGCCTGGCTAACTCCTAGTCAGCATTTGGGTATGAATTAAACAACATCTGCTCCCAGCAGTTTTTCCTAACTCCCCCACTTCCATTGTGAGTTACAAACCCTTTCTCTGTGCTCTATTATACCAATGACAAACTAATCATGTTGAACGACATTTCCAGTTTGGACTGCAAGTTCTTCGCTGTTGGGTTCCTTTTATTCCTTCACTCAACAAGTATTTATTGCCTACTCTGTGTCCAGCACTGTCCTGGGCCCTAGAGAGAAAATGGAGACAAAAATCCTTGTCCCCATGAGACTTACATTTTGGGGGAGACAGAGGAAGATATGCAATATTTGGGCGATGCAGTAGTGGGGGAGTGGGGGTAGAATTTCAAATGGGATGGCCAGGGAAGACCTCACTGGGAAGGTGAAATGTGGGGAGGTAAGAGAGAGTCTTAAATGAGTTCCCGGCGAGGAGGATTCAGGCAGAGGAAAAGCATGTATGAAGACCAAGGCTCTGAGGAGAATGCATGCCTGGCAGGTTCAAGGAACAGCAAGATGGCCAGCAGGTTTGGAGAGGAGGAAGTGAGCAAGAATTGAATCTTCTTCACCCAGGTGCTGTGCCTGGCATAGAGAAAGCACCAAATAAATATTAGTTGAGTGATTTAAAAAAATAATGTGAATAATGAATTTAGGTGAACAGCATATGATTTATAAACTACTATCTCAATTAATAAATCTAGCAAATTTTCTGGTAAGAAATACTCAGTTGCCTCCTTCTGCAAAGTGAAGAAACCACGCATGCATTCATCTTTCTGGGAAATTTGGGTTTCTATGCACCAGGTTTTCTGAGAGTGGGCTGCCTGTATTCAATGCTAATCAAGTTTAACTCATCAAATTTAACTTCTTTCAAGGTAAACTTGAATGTCAAACTGATTGTCGCATTTACTGTTTTAATTCTCTCCCCATAACTCCCATCACTTGAGCACATCATGGCACTTGGGTAAGCACTGATTACCTTGATATTTCCTATTAAGTATTCTCACTACTCCAAAGGCTATTTCTGATGGCCCCTTCTTCTGTGAACCCTTTTGTTCTGTGGAATTCTGGCCAAAGCAATGAGCTAGAGAGATTGTTCCTAGACACATCATGGTTGAATCAAGTGATGAGGAAATTATTCTGCCTCAGTGTTAGCGACTCTGACAAGTTGAACCAGAAGAGAGGAGCATATTTCTTGACCCTGCTTCTACAGAGCCATTTTAGTGGTTGTAGGTATATGATGGGACATGATGTACTTGTAAAGGGTGTGAAAGAAAAAGGCAAATTGAGCCATCTGAGCCATTTCTCTCCTGATCAACTGGACTATATTGTAGGCAGAACACCCTCACAAATTTGGGTTCGAATCCCAGCTTATACACTTTTTGGCCAGGCAGTCCTAGGTAAATCACTTTATCCTGTCTCAAGCTCTGTTTCTTTATCTGTAAACCAGGAATGAGAAAATCTGCATTGCTTGACCTTCAGGGTTAGGGTAAGGGGCAAATGAATTAATATGTATGAAAGTATTAAGAAAATAATAAAGGACTATAAAAAGGAAAACATTCTATGAATTAAAACAGGAATCAAATACGAAAAACAAAACAATTGATGGGGAAAACAGACAAGTATTTTCCTCAAAAGTTCATTCTAGTATTGTTTGAAGAATAAAAAATATTATTCTCAAGCTACCAGAAGTTCTCTGGATATCAGAAGCTGTCAGTTCTACCTCCAAAATATATCTTCCATCTGTCCCCTGCTCCCCTTTTCCAGTGCTACATAAGCCAGCATCATGGAGCTCAGCAATAGCCTCCAAACCACTTCCAAATTCCACTTTCACCTTTAAAATTCCTTTTCCTAGGTAGCCGTTACAGTGATCTTTTACAATTTTAAGTCAGATCATGCACCCTTCTCTTTAGAATTTTCAAATTGCTTCTGACTGCACTTAAAACAAAATCTCAAATCCTCATCATGGGCTAAAGGCCCTACATGTGCTAACCTCTGCTGACCCCTCCAATGTCATCCACTGTGTGTTTTCCCCTCTCCCATGATGCTCCAGCCTCATGGGCTATTTACTGTTCCTGGCACATCATGCTTGTACACCCCTGCCTTAGGAATTTTGTGTGGATGTTCCTCTGCCTGGAAATCTCTTCTCCCATCTGTTAAAGAATGGCTCCTTCCCCAAATTCTAGTGTCAGCTCAAAATTTATCAACTTGGGGAGGTCCCCAACAGCTGCCTCGTCCCATGGTGCTTCCCTCACCCCAGTCACTCATTACTATTTCTTAACACTTAAAATTTGTGAATTTATTTGATTTGTTTACATTTTCTCATCTATGTCCCTCAGCAGCATGTGAGCTTCATGAAAGCAGAAGCCTTGTCAGCCTTTTGCATCACTGATTCTCAACTATGAGATTTGCACCTGTAAATAGTAGGTACTCAGTGAATATTTGCTGAGTGAATGAGTTGGAAAAACTGGAAATCTTACAGTTTACCAGGGCTGCTGTAACAAAGTACCAAAAACTATCAGCTTAAACAGTGGAAATTTATTGTCTCACCCGTCTGGAGGTTAGAAGTTTGTTTGAATCAAGGTATTGGCAGGGCCTTGCTTCCTCCAAAATCTGTGGGGCTCTGGTGGTGGCTGACAATCCACTATGCTCCTTGGCTTGTGCACAGCTTCATTTCTTACTCCACCACATGGCCATTTCTCTGTCTGTCTCTGTATCTACCTTACTCACTGTGCCCAGGTTCCCTCTGCTTGTAAAGGTATCAGTCGTATTGGATTAGGGCCCACCCTGATCCAGTTTGGTCTTATCTTAACTAATCTTCAAAGATCCTATTTATGAATAAGTTTCCATTCCCAGAGCAGGGAATTCAGGCTTGAACATGCCTTTCTGGAGACAATTTGATCCATAATGAGTTATTAAGTGGCACTCAAACTTGTGAAGTTTCAAATCATTTGGATGAAATGATACTTCAGCATGAACATATTACCTGGTCTCCCTGGAAGGGAGAATTAAGAGAGTCCACTGAAAATGTGCATGGCATGCCAGTTGGAAGCAAACCAATCTGAAATGTCTACTTGACTTGCCACAAGTCATGATAATGAAACCTGACAAAGAAATTGGAAGACCGTGTTTTCATTATACCTTCTATTTCAGAGAAAAATATATCCATCCACCAGCTCTGGGTTGGCACAGTGAGGATTCAAGTATAAGAATACAAAAAACACACATCTTTTTTTTTTTTTTAGGCAAGAGAGTAACGAGTTTATTAAGAAGCAAGAAAACTAGAAATGAAATAAGTACGCAACCCGAGTCATGGGTGCAGACCTGCTACCGGGTGAGACACGCATGCAGGACCCCAGGTTAGGCCTTTTTAAAGCCTTTCCTTCTCCCGTTTCCTAATGTTGGGGAGGGGCCCCAGCAGTTTGCTGTTCTGATTGGTTGCCCCACCTGTTAGCTCTCAGGGAGCCAATGGGGAGGCCTGTTTGGAGTTATCCAGGGCTTCCCCTTGACCCTGAAAAGAGTTCCAAATGGCACTTCATGGCCAGGGTCTAAGTGAGGTCTTTATGGCTTTGTTCTTAATAGCAGGGGTTTTCCATGCAGGGTCTCATGGCCATGTCCTCTGCCAGGTCCCAGCTACCTTCTCCCTTTTCCTGTACTAACCTGCTTCAACTAACCCCCTCAGAAAGTTTACACCCTTATTCTTAAGGGGGAGCTGAAGGGTGATGGTCCTTCTTCTGTAGCCACTTCCTGCTGGTCAGGGGCAGTAGTCCCTGCCTGACAGGTTGAGGGGAGACAGTTATGGCATTGTGGATGGAGCTGGATGAAATCCCCACATGACTAATCCTTTTTCTGGAAGGCAATGATTCTGTAAGAAATAAACTTAGTTAGAATTTAAGATACACAGTCGCACTAGAAGGAGAAAGAAGATGGTGGTAAGCAGGCCCCAAATGGGGGCCAGCCATGACATACTGGGCCATGGGAGCGAGAAAGGCCAGATGCCTCCAGAGGCTGCATCCTCCAAAAGTTGATGGGAAACAGCATTCTTCCTGGAGTTCTTTTGTGCTGTTGGTTAACTCTAGGGAGAGATTGTGGTAGACTTGTTGGGTTTGTTATATGTTGCCAAACCCAGTTCCCATGGCAATGGTTCTAGGAGAACCACCAATAAAATTCAATAACTGCTAGACCTGCTCACCGAGCCAGCATCCTGGAGGTCAGGAGCCCTGCTCGTTGTCCCATTCCAGGATTCTTATGTCTCTGGGCCTCCCCAGAGCCCTAGAGGTCTTGGGAGAATTCTGGATCTGGTTCCCAGACCAAAGCTACCAAGCTGGGCTTAAGAGAGGGACTGGCTAAGGAACTTCCTTTTGGCCTACTTTTCCAGAGGTCTCAGAAAGTGGCCGTGAGAGAGAGCTCATTTTATGACCACTGCCAGGGACCAAGTTTTGCCGCTAAACCAGACATAAAGAGCATCTTAAGAAGAAGAGATTGATCTGTGGCTTACAGGCAAACAACAGCTTCAGGGACCATGGAGATGATGGATTAACAGGACTCTCAGTAAATAAGGAGTAAGGAACAAACCTCTGGGCATGACCCAGGGTGAGAGTCTTGGGGGATTCACTAATAAAACAAAAGAGTCTAGGTTTAATTTAAAAACCTAGACTCACCAGTCTTCATAGGGTGTTGGGGAGCATTACTTCCTTCTTTGTCTCCTGCCGTGGCTTGCCAAATATGTTAGCAGAATGCTCTGGGTTCTGGGCTTCTAGGTTCTTGGCTGTTTTGTATAAAAGTTGTTAAGAATATGCCATAGGGAAGGCAAGAGAGTAAAGAGTTTATTAAGAGATAAGAAAACTAGAAATGAGATAAGTACACAACCTGAGGCATGGGTGTGGATGTGCTACAGGGTGAGACACACCTATATCTTTTTTAACAATTACATCAGGAAGACTTTATAATAACATCCCTTTGGTGGCACTTGGAAAATAATTAGCAGCTGTTTTCAGTTATTCTGAGAATAACATGACATTTAAAAAACAGGAAAATGAAGAAAAAAGGGGGAAAAAAGGAATAAATGCTTTAAAAATAGTTTCAAACTTTGGGGACCAAGAGAGCAGAGCATCTGTACCTGCCTTTTGAACTAAGCATGGATAAAAATCACCTACATCTAAGAATATTGGCCTATAATTAGCACTATACTCATTAACTATATGTCCCAGAGACTTAAATCTTCAGTCTGTTCATATGCTGGTTGAGCCCTGAATCTCAGCAGAGTTGCAACACCTACTCTCCAGTTCACTGCACTTGCCCAGGACAACTAACAAAAGGATGATGACAGACAACACCATCCCCCAAAAAACAGAGAGTACCTACAACTGCAAGCAAGACATTTCCATCCATCTGTCCACGGGATCTAAGTCCCTTCTCAATCAGAAACAGAGTGGACATCACCATCCCAAAATCCTCAAGACTGAGGAATGAACAAACATAAGGGGGGGATGCAACTACGGACCAAAGTAGACTTATTATTCTAGCAAAGGAAGAACAGTGGCCACCAGACATTCTGAGGGGAGGGTGAGGGAAGAATAGGGCACTTGGGGACATTGGGATTGTCCTGCATGACATTGCAATGATGGGATACAGATCATTTATACATTTTTTCAAAACCTATAAAATTGTGTGGGACAAAGTATAAACTATAATGGTTAGTAGCAATGTTTCAATATGTGTTCATCAATTGTAACAAATGTACCACACTAATGAAAGATGTTGTTAATGTGGGAAAGTGTGGGAGGGGGAGGGGGTGGAGTATATGGGAATCCCCTATATTTCTGATATAATATTTATGTAATCTAAAGCTTCTTTAAAAAAATTTTTAAACTTTTTAAAAAGGAAATAAGTGAGAAGATGACAAAATAGAGGAAAATAGAGATTCAAACCATAAATAACTTTAGTTCTTGGAGAAAATATAAGAACAAATAGAATAGAAGTAAATCATGTAAGAGAGGAAGTATGAGGGGCTATGATAGCAGAAAAAACTCAAACTATTGAACATTCTGAAATCCAAAGAGCCTACTGAATACCACAGCTAACTGAAAGGAAGCCTATTTCTAGACAATTCATAGTGAATTAGTATTTTTAATGAAGGAAAAACTTATTTCACACATCGGTATGAGGAAAATTTTATCTAAAAATTGTCAATGCTCATTGTTCTCAATATTCTCTTTTTCAATATTCTATGCTTGAAAACATTAAAGATATTTTATAGATTTTTGAAGTCAAACATAGTATACCCCAAATGTTTTACTCAGGCAAATTTTCACTCAAGAAGACACATTTACAGTTTTGGAATACTCAAAAGATACATCTCATGTGTATTTTTTCTGGATGCTCAAAGTTGATATCCAGTAAAGCAAAAGGTATATACAAATAATGCTTAAGAATTAAGAAATTATGGAATAAATAGGTTCATCATAAGCATAAAGCAATTAAAATGTTAAGGCTAAATACTTATTGAAATGTGGTTAAAATATCAAATGCAAGCTAACTGCTCAATAGTAATAAACCGGATTTAAAATTCTGGATTATGTCAAGAGAACTTTGAAAGTGAGTGAATTAAAATAAAACTTCCTAATTTATGATTAGATTGGAGGATGTCAAGAAAACTATTTTTTTTCTTTAACAGTTCTCTTGAGGTATAATTGACATATAATAAATTGACCATGTTGAAAGTGCAGACATTGATAAGTTTTGACATCTGAATACAATTTTGAAATCATCACCACAACCAAGATAAGGAACCATTTATCTCCAAAACTTTCTTCTGTAATCCTGCCCTCCTGGCCAACTTCTGTCCCCCATCTCCAGGTAACCATGCTGTTTGGCTTTCTATAATTACAGATTCGTTTTCGTTTCCTAGAATTTTATGTAATGGAATCACACACTGTGTACTCTCTTTGTCTGGCTTCTTTGATTCGTCATAATTATTTTGAGATTCGTCCATATTGAAGTGTGGGTCAATAGTTCATTTCTTTCTGTTGCTGAGTAGGATCCCATTGTATGGATATACCATCATTTGTGTGCCCATTTACCTGCTGAAAACATTTGGGCTGTTTGTTGCTTTTGGCCTTTGCAAACAAAGCTTCTATAAATATTGATGTATAGTTTTTTGGTAAGGACATTTGCTTTTATTTCTCTTGAGTAAATATCAGGACACGGAAAGGCTGAGTCATATGGAAGTAGGTCTAACTTTGAAAGGAACTGCCAAAATGTTTTCCAAAGTAGTTTTACCACCTAATTTGCACTTCTGTGTATATGACCCAAAGGTGGTCCCTGCGTGTTGGCCCTGTGTGTTGCTTATTTCTTCACAACAGCCTGGAACTGGTAGTCACCCCACTTCCCTCAGAAAGAGCCTGCCTGTACCAAACTCAAATTCTTACACATCCAACTGCTTGAAAATAGCCAGAATAAGCAATTTTTTTTGTCATGGAGACCCAACCTGCTTTGCAAAATGCATGAAACTGTGTCCAACATCTGCTTGTCATAGAAAAGATAAAGTCCTGTAGTTATAAAGTCCCAAACCACTTCTGCCCTACAGAGTTTTCTAATCCAGAGACAACCCCCCCGCTCCGCTATGCGGGCTCTGCTACATCACCTAGATATGTAAGCACCCACCCATCCCATTCCTCCCTCCCCCAGAAATTTTCCTTATCTCGTCTCCCTATCCACTTTATTTTTCATCTCAGACCTTGTAATTTTTTTATTTCTAGAAGTTCACTTTGAATCTTTGAAATATCTTCTGTGTCTCTATTTAAGTGGTTTAGCTTATGGAATTTAGTTATCAAGACAATTTTAATGTATTTGTCTACTAACGCTAACATTTGTATCCATTACGGTTCAGTTTGAATTGATTGATGTTTTCCCCCATATTATAGGTCATATTTCCCTGCTGTTTTGCATTCCTGGTAATTTTTTTATTGGCTGCTGTATTAATTTCCTAGGGTTGCTGTAACAAAGTACCGCAAACATGATGGCTTAAAACAACAGAAATTTATTTTCACACAGTTCTAGAGGCTAGAAGTCCAAAACCAAGGTGTTGGCAGGAGGTGGTCTCTAGAAACACTCTTGAGAACAATCCTTCCTTGCCTCTTCCCAGCCTCCCGTGGCTCCCAGCAATCCTTAGCATTCCTTGGCTTGTACAGCATCACTCTAATCTCTCCCTTTGTCTTCACATGGCCTTATCTGTGTGTCTGCATCTCTGTACACCCTCCCCTCTTCTTATACAGTCACAAATCCCTGGATTTAGGACCCAAGCTAATCCACTATGACCTCTGCCTAACTAATTACATCTGCAAAGTCCCTATTTCTAAACAAGGTCAAATTCTGAGGTTCTGATAGACATGAATTTTAGGGGGACATTAATTAACCCACTACAGATGCCAAATAATTTTGATTGGCTATGACCTTGCTGAATGCTGGATATTTTTGTATTCCATAAATATTGTTGAGCTTTGTCCTAGGATGAAGTCAAATTACTTGGAAACAGTTTGATACTATCAAGTCTTGCTTTTAAGTTTTGTTACTTGGGACCAGAACATTTAGTACAGCATTTTGCCCCAATATTGCAAGACCCTTTTGAGTACTCTATCATATTCAATGTCTCATGAATTATGAGATTTTTTCCAGTCTGGCTGGAAGGAACAGGCACTGTTCCTGGCCCTATGTGAACATCAAGGACTGATCCTTCTGTCCTTTAAAGTGTTTTGTTCTCCAGCCTCAGGTAGTTTCCTCGCATGCATGCACCGGTTAGTAGTCTATAGAAAACTCAAGGGGACGCTCTGCAGATCTCCAGGGTTCTCTCTCTGTGGAGCTAATTCCTGTTTTGTACTCTGTGACATGCACATTAGCTGTCTTTGTCTTCCAAGTTCCCAACTCCGCTCAATAAATCGAGTCCAAGAGATTTCACAAGGGTGCTCCCTCTCTGTCCATAGCCTGAAACTCTCAAGGCATGAAGCTGGATCAATCAGAGGGCTCTTCTTGGTTTCCCATCTCATCTCTCAGGAGTCACTATCCTTTGTGATCTTCTAGCCAAATAATAAGAAAGGAAAACCATAATTTTATGTATTTTGTCTAGTTTTTTAATTGTTTCAGACTAGAGAGTAACTTTTATTCCATATTGGCTGGAAGAGGAAATCTTAAACCTTTTTTTATTCTTGATGGTAATAATTAAATACATATGGATTTAGCAATACTTTAAAATTTTTTAATAAAATTGTTTATATAATTAAAAACACTGGAAAACTCAGTTAAGAGGAAAAGGTGAGAGCAATCTTCAAGATAAAAATATTCAAAATAAAAACCAAAAGGGAATATGACCAACCATATTACTCAAAATAAATGTAAATATGTTAAATATTCCTGTTAAAAGAAAAAAATTCTTAGCATGCTATTTATAAGAGGTGGAATTGAAAACAAAGTGACTCTGAAAAGTAAAACTAAAAGGTAGACACAAACATATCAAGCAAATTAAACCAAAGCCAAGCATGAGCAATATTATTAGCATTAAACCAATTTAATGAAAAGTAAACTTCATTAAATGTGACAAAAGGGATCATTTCCATAGAGGAAAAAAAGAATAGTCCATAATCAAGAGCTACACACAGAAGTTTTTGTACTACACATATAAAACAGTGATATATACATTTGTCTCTGAATTCTTTCCATTAATCCAGTTCCCCAAAGTACTCTGAGTATTGGGAAACAGGAACAGTATTGAGGAACATCACTCATTCTTTAGATGAAATTAAATCCCAATGAATTAAATGATTAAATGTCAAAAATGGAACTATTTGTAAAAAGAAATGAAAACATAACTGAATAACACAGCCCAAGTTTGGAAAGGATTTTCTAGGAATTAAAAATAATGGAAGAAGGCACAATGCTACTAAGAATTCCATAACACTTTCTTGAAAGCATTTTGGCAACTTGCATCATGAGATTTAAAAAGACCCATAGCATTTGACTCTATGATTTAACTTCTAGGGATGACTTTTTAGGCTATGATAAAAGATTTATGTTTGACAATACTCACCATAACATTATTTTCACTAGATAAAAAAATTAAAAGATTTTAATGTATAGCAAGAGAGAAATATTTAACTAAAATTCAGTATATTAACATAGTGTCATATCATATGGGTATTCATTAAAATCCTAAATGTGAAGAGGTGAATTAGAATTGACATAAGAAAATGCATATAAAATTTTAAGTGGAAACAGGAGTATGTAAAACTTATATCTATCTTAATCTATCTATACACATATATATAAATAAATATATATAATCAATATGCATATGATCCCAAAAAAATTATATGTCAAATAATAATAATAAGAAGAAGAAAATGCAAATGACTATATGGAGAGAGAAAGAGAGAGAGAAGGAAGGAGAAAGTTAGATATGAAGAGTTTAAAAAAGATATTTACCAACATGTTTGCTCGCAGTGAAGATGGCTTGAGAGGTAATGTTCTTTCTTCTTTATAATTTTCTGAAATTTATACATTTAAAATTTTATAACAATAATTGAACACTATTACTTTCACAATCATAAAAAAATTCTCTACCTAGTTTCCCCCCCAATGTTCCCCCTGTATTTTCTTTTGCTCATTTAGCAAAATTCCCTTGAATTATTGGTATTATGTTTAAAATCTTGCTTTCTGGCTCCTCCGGGCATATCTGAGCTTGGATAAATTCAAAGTGAAAACAATTATGGAAGAGGAACTATATTATTTATAATGCAACCCTGAACATCCTGGGATTAGGAAACAGAAAGAAGAAAAAAGGGCCCTAAAAATCTCAGAGTTGAATTCTCCCTAGGTACAAATATTTAAGGGACACCAAAAACAAACAAAAAAATCTCATTAATTAAGTAAAACACTATTTTAATGCAATCTTTTTAAAAAACAGTATGTATCTTGATTAATGAGGGTCGTGGAGACCCCTAACGTTTTGCATCCAAGGTAAATGCCTCACTCCCCTCATCTAGTCCCAGCTCTTCTACCCAAGCCAGATGGCCTGATCACTTGTTTGCAAAGGGATTATCTGGCATAAAAATGGCTCTTCTGCCTACATTCAACAGAGTAGGTGGAAATGAATTGCTCAGAGACATTCATGCCATTTGTACACCGTTAAAGTATTCACAATTTGGCATGAACAGATAGCAGGCGACTGCCATCCTGTGCTTTCCCTTTTATGCAAACTTCTTCTAATATATTTGCCTCCAAGAGCCCACTTTAAACACCATCAATTAGAAAGAGCCAGCTAACAAAATGCAGCCTGTGTCAGGTTTGGAGAGTCATATGAAAGGATAATATCTGCAAATTTCCTTCCATTTCCACTGATCTTGACCAAACTGGGCTAACTGTTGAGGGTCAATGGAGAACTTCACATTTTCTCATTCCTTTGTTAACAGAAATGTAAAAGAATCCGGGATATACTAAGACTGATTCCTCAAGTAAGACTGAGCTGAAATCAGGATGCAATTCTTTTTTTTTTTTTTTTGTTAGAGAAGTTATGAGTTAAAAAGCAATCATGCATAGCATACAGGATTCCCATATACCACCCCTACCACCAACACCTTGCATTGGTATAGAACATTTGTTAAAATTGATGATAGCACTTTTTTATAATTGTACTATTTTTTTTGAATAGTAGTTAGCTGTTCAATTGATGAAAGATTATTAAAATAGTTGTATTGTCCATTGTTTACATTAGATGTATTTTCCCTATATAACACCCTATTATTTTTTTTCCATTTCATCTAGGTTGTCTAGTTTGTTTGTGTACAGTTGTTCATAATATCCTCTTATGATCGCTTGTATTTCTGTGGGGTCAGTGGTAATGTCCCCCCTCTCATTTCTTATTTTATTTATTTTCATCTTCTCTTTTTTTTCCTTTGTCAGCCTAGCCAAAGGTTTGTCAATTTTGTTGATCTTCTCAAAGAACCAACTTTTGATTTTATTGATTCTATTGTTTTTTTTGTTTTCAATTTCATTTATTTCTCCTCTAATCTTTGTTATTTCTTTCCTTCTGTTTGCTTTGGGATTAATTTGCTGTTCTTTTTCTAGTTCCTCCAGGTGTGTAGTTAGGTCTTTGATTTTAGCTCTTTCTTCCTTTTTAATGTAGGCATTTTAGGGCTATAAATTTTCCTCTCAGTACTGTCTTTGCTGCATCCCATAAGTTTTGATATGTTGTGTTCTCATTTTCATTTGTCTCAAGATATTTACTGATTTCTCTTGCAATTTGTTCTTTAACATACTGATTGTTTAAGAATGTGTTGTTTAATCTCCATAAATTTGTGCATTTTCCAGTCCTCCACCTGTTATTGATTCCCAACTTTATTCCATTAGGACAAGAAAAAGTGCTTTGTATAATTTCAATCTTTTAAATGTATTGAGACCTGTTTTATGACTCAACATGTGGTCTATCCTGGAGAATGATCCATGATCACTTGAGAAGAATATGAATCCTCCTGTTTTAGGATATATTGTTCTGTAGATGTCTGTTAGGTAGAGTTCATTTATCAAATTGTTCAGGTTCTCTATTTTCTTATTGATCTTCTGTCTAGATGTTCTATCAATTTATACAAGTGGTGTATTGAAGTCTCCAACTATTATTGCAGTGAAGTCAAGTTCTCCCTTCAGTTTTGCCAGTGTCTGCCTCCTGTATTTTGGGGTACCCTGGTTAGGTGCATAGGTATTTATGATTGTTATTTCTTCCTGTTAGATTGCCTCTTTTATTAATATATTATCCTTCTTTGTCTCTTATAAAAGCTTTTGGAGCCTATTTTGTTTGGTATTAGTATAAATACTTAGTGTTTGTTTGTTTTTTTTTCTTGCTTACGGCATATGTGGAACATCTTTTTTTCCAGCTTTTCACTTTCAACTTATTTGTATCCTTGAGCCTAAGGTGAGTCTCTTGTAGACAGCATATTTTTTATGCATTCCACCAATCTGTGTCTTTTGTTTGGAGTGTTTAATCCATTCAATGTTATTACTGTGCAAGCAGTTCTTACTCCCCCATTTATCCTTTGGATTTTGTATGTCGTAAATATATCACTCTTTTTACACTTTTAGTTACTTTTGCTGATAATCTTCATTTCTAGACTTTCTTCCTAACCTCTCTCTTCTATCTTTTCCTTTCAGCCTTCAGGACTCTATTTTTTTGTAAGACAGTTCTCTTGTTCATCAAGTCTATCAGCTTCTGTTTATCTGTGAATATTTTAAACTCTACCTTATTTTTGGAGGACAATTTTGCTAGATATAGAATTCTTGGCTGGCAGTTTTCCTCTGTCAGTTTCGTAAATTTATGATGCCGCTGCCTTCTCGCCTTCATGGTTTCTGATGAGAAATATGCACTTAATCTTATTGGAAATCC
Organism: Cabassous unicinctus; assembly: GCA_029593785.1. Taxonomy (NCBI): domain Eukaryota; kingdom Metazoa; phylum Chordata; class Mammalia; order Cingulata; family Chlamyphoridae; genus Cabassous; species Cabassous unicinctus. The sequence continues at coordinate 1,837 of JAQZBX010032160.1, read as the reverse complement.
CTTGTATGTGATGAATCACTTTTCTCTTGCTGCTTTCAAAATTCTCTGCTTTTGGCATTTGACATTCTGATGAGTATGTGTCTTGTAGTAGATCTATTCAGATTTATTTGGATAGGAGCATGTTGTACTTCTCAGATATGGATATGTGTATCTTTAAAAAGAGTTGGGAAATTTTCAACCATTATTTCCTCAAATATTTGTTTTGTCCTTTTTCCCTTTTCTTCTCCTTTTGGGATCCCCATGGCATGTAGGTTTGTGCACCTCATGCTGTCATTCAATTCTCTGAGACCCTGCCCAATTTTTTCTATTCTTTTTTCTAACTGTTCTTCTGTCTCTTCATTTCAGTAGCCCTGTTTTCTAGTCACTGATGCCTTCTCTGTCTTCAAATCTGCTCTTTTATGTCTCCAGTGTATTTTAAATTTTATTTATTGTGCCTTTCCTTCCCATAGGATCTGTTAGTTTCTTTGCATTTTTTTCAAATTCTTCTTTGTGTTCTCCCAGGATCTTTTTAGTAGCTTTAACCTTTTTGTTTAAAGAGAGATAGCTTTTCATTGAATTTATTACAGATGTTTGTCTGAACATCTGTAATTAGTTGTCTCAAATCCTGTAAGTCATCTGAAGGTTTAATTTGCTTCTTGGACTGGGCCATATCTTCCTATCTCTTACTATGACTTGTAATTTTTTTGCTGGTGTCTTGGCATCTGATTTTCTTGATGTGTTTATTCTGGGCTCAGTTTCTCTCTTTAGCCTAGAACTTTCTTGTTAATTGGCTTCATGCTAAAGCTCCTCTCTGACACTTGGTTCAACTTATTTTAGACTTTTATAATAGCTTGTGACTAACTAACCCTTATTCAACAGATTCTTGCCCTGAATATACAGTACAATTTTTGAGATTGTACTATTTGTGCACTTATTTCATCCTCAGGGGAATGTTTCCTTTTCCCTGTTCCTCCTCTGGGAATGTTAATCTGTTCTGTTTGTTATTTCTATCTCTATATTTTTAACATTCCTTTCATTTTCTCTTGCTACTATTACCTGGAGGGCTAATTTTGGTAGAAGGATCCCCCTGAGAATTTCCCAGATCAGTTTTCCCAGCCAAAACAGGCCAGAAGTCATGAAGGAGGTAGTGGTTATTTCCAGTGTGTCCTGAAGAGGAGACCAGAAAGGTGGCCAAATTTCTCTTTGATTACTCTGCAAATCTGCATTTCCTGGTGTACCCAGCAGGTGGTGGTCTTCAGCCAGATGTTCTCCTTAACCTTAAGGTGATGCTACACCTTTAATTCTCAGCTGCCTTAGCCAGTCAGGGGCCTGGTTGAGACTGAGGCTGCCAGCCACACCAGGATGAAATTGTTGCACAGACCCCAGACCCTGCTATCTGAGTTCTCTAATCACCCGCCACAACCTGTGCTGGGCCTTGCCCCCCACCCCTTTTCTTGGGGAACAGCTGCCCTTCAACAAGCTGTTCCCTGCTGCTCCAAGAAGGTGCTATGTCTCTAAATTAGCCCTAGACCTTCCCCTGCTGGGGGCAGGGTTGCAGAGGCTGCTGGCAGTTTTCCAGGCTGGGCAGATTGAAACTGACCCCACTGCCCTGAGAAACTGATCAAACTCTGCCCACCTTCCTCCCCTCCTGGAGACCGGGTCAGAGCAGCGGCTGTGGAAGGCTTTCTGAGCTTGGCGGATTGAAATTCACTGCATTGCCCTGGAACAATGATCAGACTTTAGCTCTCACCCTTCCGGCCTGAAAGTGGGGTTAGAGCAGAGGCTTTGGGTGACAATCTGTCCTGGGGGGACGAAAACCCATCCCAACGATCCAGGAAGTCATTGTGTTTTACAATGG